>CM056381.1:3236532-3250087 GCA_029718625.1 Synaphobranchus kaupii | reverse complement strand
GTGGGGTGTGGTAGTGGGGGAGTGGAGGAAAGGAGGTGGGGAGTGGTAGTGGGGGAGTGGAGGAAAGGAGGTGGGGAGTGGTAGTGGGGGGAGTGGAGGAAAGGAGGTGGGGAGTGGTAGTGGGGGAGTGGAGGAAAGGAGGTGGGGTGTGGTAGTGGGGGAGTGGAGGAAAGGAGGTGGGGAGTGGTAGTGGGGGAGTGGAGGAAAGGAGGGTGGGGAGTGGTAGTGGGGGAGTGGAGGAAAGGAGGTGGGGAGTGGTAGTGGGGGAGTGGAGGAAAGGAGGTGGGGTGTGGTAGTGGGGGAGTGGAGGAAAGGAGGTGGGGAGTGGTAGTGGGGGAGTGGAGGAAAGGAGGTGGGGAGTGGTAGTGGGGGAGTGGAGGAAAGGAGGTGGGGAGTGGTAGTGGGGGAGTGGAGGAAAGGAGGTGGGGTGTGGTAGTGGGGGAGTGGAAGAAAGGAGGTGGGGAGTGGTAGTGGGGGAGTGGAAGAAAGGAGGTGGGGTGTGGTAGTGGGGGAGTGGAGGAAAGGAGGTGGGGAGTGGTAGTGGGGGAGTGGAGGAAAGGAGGTGGGGTGTGGTAGTGGGGGAGTGGAGGAAAGGAGGTGGGGAGTGGTAGTGGGGGAGTGGAGGAAAGGAGGTGGGGAGTGGTAGTGGGGGAGTGGAAGAAAGGAGGTGGGGAGTGGTAGTGGGGGAGTGGAAGAAAGGAGGTGGGGAGTGGTAGTGGGGGAGTGGAAGAAGGAGGTGGGGAGTGGTAGTGGGGGAGTGGAGGAAAGGGGGTGGGGTGTGGTAGTGGGGGGAGTGGAGGAAAGGAGGTGGGGTGTGGTAGTGGGGGAGTGGAGGAAAGGAGGTGGGGAGTGGTAGTGGGGGAGTGGAGGAAAGGAGGTGGGGAGTGGTAGTGGGGAAGTGGAAGAAAGGAGGTGGGGAGTGGTAGTGGGGGAGTGGAGGAAAGGAGGTGGGGAATGAGGAATATTGGGACGCAGCCAATGACTCCGCTGTTCCCATTGCCAGACTGCTGTGTACAATGTGACCCAGGCAAGGTGGGTTTGTGGGGGAAACACACACTGACTGCAGGGCATCTGTGAGCTCCATCTGTTGGGGACTCATCGAAAGTGTTTACTGATCATGGAGGAATCCCCCGAAAGGAAGTTTTTTCAAATAGTAGAAATGTCTATCTGAGCATCAACTGAAATGCAAGATTTTGGCCTGAGATTTTACCTTGTGCCCATTTTTAAATGTTATTTTATGATCTGGCAAGTTTCGATCATGTGTTTTGCATCATATTCACACACACATATGCTTGCACACACACACACACACACACACATGCAGACACACACTTGCAAACACACAGACACACACACATTGTGCCAGAAATTATTCGTGATTCTGTAAGTATGATGTAATCTTTGCTGTGTGCAGGTAAATCACCTGCTAAGGGAGTTTTTCTTGCCACTGTTGCCTTTGGCTTGCTCTTGTGGGGGTTTAGGCTGCGTTTTTCTGTGAAGCGTATTGTGACAACTAGTTGTGAAATGCGCTATATAAATAAATATTGACTTGATTTGATTTGCTAACACTTTTGTGTAGTGATGCACACCATAGCCTAGAGCCAAAGCAGAAACTGCCCGAATGACTGAACCAGTTCAACTGTGCCCGAATGACTGAGCCAGTTCAACTGTGCCTGAATGACTGAGCCAGTTCAACTGTGCCCGAATGACTGAGCCAGTTCAACTGTGCCTGAATGACTTGAGCCAGTTTAACTGTGCCTGAATGACTGAGCCAGTTCAATTGTGCCAGAATGACTGAGCCAGTTTAACTGTGCCAGAATGACTGAGTCAGTTCAACTGTGCCTGAATGACTGAGCCAGTTCAACTGTGCCAGAATGACTGAGCCAGTTTAACTGTGCCTGAATGACTGAGCCAGTTCAACTGTGCCAGAATGACTGAGCCAGTTTAACTGTGCCCGAATGACTGAGCCAGTTCAACTGTGCCTGAATGACTGATCCAGGTCAACTGTGCCTGAATGACTGATCCAGGTCAACTGTGCCAATGTTGCTCTGCGATTGAGACCGAGCCAGTATGACTGAGCCAGTGTGGCTGTGTCTGTTTGTAGACTAAAACAATAATAATTTGCAGTGAACAAGACGCCCTTTAAATAAAAATTTTTATTAAAAATGTTCACTGTCCCTTTAGTTGAAACAATATTTCATCCCATATGTTGAAGCCTTCCATTTTATTTCACTGGTGGCATTTCTGCAAGAGGCTTTCTGTGCCCGTTACTGAATGTGTTTGGTATTGTTGTTTTTGCTGACACGGAGCACTGAAGTGGATAATTACAACTGAGAGACACCCAGCATGGATCTATTCAGCTAACAAAGGAGAAATTGATGATCTTCTCTCACAAACAAAACACCCCGTATTTATGCTGAGAGGTCCAACAGCGCCCTCTTATGGTGAGTGATGTAGATGACGCCAGCATGCCCAGGGTTAAACTGTATGACCAGCCATCAGGAACGGGAAACCTTCCATTCCCAGGACTTTGAAGGACATTATTATTCGAGCGGTTTGCAGTGTTCATGTTTAAGCTTTGAAATACACAAATAAAGATACGTGTGTATTTTCCATCATATATTTCTGCTTCATTCATAATTACATTACTGACATATTTGCAGAAGGGCCACTGTTTAACCAGACCTTGACATAATTGTTTTAAATGTTTCTTTCCTGGAAAACAGACACAGCACACACAAATTTGCGCATGCACACACACACACACACACACACACACACACACACACACACACACACACACACACACACACACACACACACAGATACATGATATCAAACTAAATACCAAACTTGCATGACACTGACTTCTGCACCAGTATCAGTATCGTAACTTACAGAGCTCTGAAACAGTCTATTAGAATTCATTATGGTTAAAATACAAATGTTGCATTGTAAGCAATATAAATTTTTATTAGTAATGTAATGTAGCTCTGCTATCAGTGGCAATTAACCAGTGCATAATGTTTTATTTTTTATCATTTCAAATAAAGATGACTTTTCCCCTATTAACACAATTTTATTTTATGCCACAACATGCAAAATAATTGTTCATATTAATATTAGGGAAATCGTTTTGTTTTTTTAAACCACATTCCTCACATATTTTCAATTACGTGTTATATTACAGATTAGGGCCTCGTTTCTCAAAAGTAGTGTGTTTTGTGTTTGTGCCAGAGGTGTAAAATCCAGGTTCAGAAAGTAAAAATCCTCCCCAGTATTTGGTTCCAATCACCTGAATTTGCTAAATAGTACAATTCTTCAGCTGGTAGGTAGAACTAATTAGTGAAATCAGCCGGCTGAATTCATGCGTGGAGGAAACACATGGCAGGACTTTTACTTTCTGACCCCTGGATTTTACACCTCTGGTTTGTGCTTTATTCATTTTATGAGTACAATTATTAAAATGGACTGACATTACACAAAAAATATAATACAAATAGAGGGACAAAGACAAATGGTGAAAAACAAACAAACAATGAAAGTAATATGAAAACAAAATAGCCTAAGATTATCTTTATCTAAAATCCTTTTGGGAAACGGGCCCCACACAGCGTATCCGGAACCCATATTTCTTAGTTTCCCTGGTTCCCATCGGGGTATTTTTGCAGTTGCAAATTACTTCCGCATTTCCGTAGTCTTGAGTGAAAATTTACAAGCATTCGAGATACTAAAGGTACGTTAAGCTTTTTCGTATAATTCTTTGACAGCAGTTGTGAGGACAATCTTTGGCTATGTTCTTAGCTGATCTACTGGATATTACTAACCTTGTTTAAGTATGTTATGTATGTAGGGTGTTTTACTCACAGCCACAACGTTAGCTAGGTAGTCATGCTAGCTAAGATAGTTATTTTCATTTGTAGCTAATGATGTAGCTAAATGATGTAGTGACTATATTGACGCTTGTTCACGCCACTGTTAAAATTTGCTACATGTTTGTCAGCTTGGTAGCTAAGTAGCTAGCTATAACTAGGGTGTTTTCTGCAGTTGTCACAAGGTCCATCACATAACGTTACACTGTATGTGTGCCAGTTAGCTACCGTAGTCAGTGCGGCCTGCTGTCTGTGTGTTAGCATGTGCTGCAGTAACGTTAGCTCACCCGTAGTCACTTCGTGTGAATATCGAGCTTCCTAGCTTAGATAGCCGAGTTGTTTATCCTCAGAACTTAGCCAGCTAGTAAGCTATGGTGTGAATGGAGGTGCTTGCTTGACATTATTTAAGAGCATTAACTAATGCAGTGGTTAAATAATCCCCGTTCAGCTAAAAGTCACCTGATGCAGCAGGGTAGTAGCAAGATTGCGTAATTTGCAACATCTTTAGTTAACTCTGCACCAATTACACAACTATGTAAAAGCGTTTACTGTAACTATATCTGACCACTAATTCCCCGATTAACAGAACTATTACTAATAATAGCTAGTAATATTTTTATTACATTGTTAAAATATTGGTTGGACAAGGAATCCGTTCTCTGGAAAATGGTTGCAAGAGCCGTCTTGGTTGATCATAAAATCATGCAATCTGTAACAAGACTTCCCAGCTAATGTCAAAATCCCAAAAGCAAAACTGACTGAAGCACTGACTCCTCTCTGATAAGAATATCTGGCTGAAAAGCCAAAATCACATTTCGCTTACAAAATAAAAATCACACAATTCAAAGGGTGTGTTTGACAGTCAGCTTTCAATCTCTCTAAGTCAGTGTGATGTCACTGACCGTGGGAAAGACAAACCCTGGTAGCTCTGACAGGAGTGACTGGGCTGAGCATTGCCTTTTCCCCTCCACTCCTTCAGGGGGCGCTGTGTTTCTCTGCGTTAGGATGGAGTTTGCGGAGCTGATAAAGACGCCGCGCGTGGACGGCGTGGTGCTGCACCGGCCCTTTCTGCCCACCGTGGAGGGGACACTTTGTCTGACGGGCCACCACCTCATCCTCTCATCCCGCCAGGGACAACACTGAAGAGCTCTGGCTCCTCCACTCCAACATAGACTCCATTGAGAAAAGGTCAGAGGTCACGCCACTCAAACCACTGCAACTGCACTGCAACTACAACTGCCTGTACGTTTCAAGTACAAGTAGTTGCATGTACAGTATACAATGTACCTGACATTGCATTTTGCGTTGAGACATTAATTAAATGTAACCATTACTATGTAATTAATATGTAATCAGCAACATTAGATTATGACACGATGATCGGTTTGTGGGGCACAGAGGAGAGGAGGTGGTAGTGGAGGGAAGGAGGAGAGGAGGTGGTAGTGGAGGGAAGGAGGAGAGGAGGTGGTAGTGGAGGGAAGGAGGAGAGGAGGTGCTTGTGGAGGGAAGGAGGATTCATTTTTTGAGTATTGGGACCCCTGGAGTGTCCAGTTTTGCACTTACTGCCTTGTTTAGCCCAGGCTCTGAATGGCTAAGTAAGGATTTCGCAGGACGAGCACAGAGCAGTTTTACTGGGGCTGGTGTTCATGGGATTGCACAGTTAGTGCATGCTACGGCTAGTTAGCAGCACCATGGTAACCTCACTTAAGACTGAAGACCTTACTGTTGCATTCTGAAGGTCATTCTTAACTTTATATTATTTCGCTTAAAAACCCCATAAAATTGGCAAACTGTCTAGAGTAGCCACAGAAGTGTGAACAGGAGAGGGTTTCAGGAGCTAAACTTGCTGAGTAATCTGACATGTGAAAGTAAATAGCTGATACGGCACAGGATGTTCTTGACGTGGAGCAGGAAGTAGCGGTGTTTGTGCCAGATTGGGCAAACGGCCTAATATGTCACAGAATACAGCATTTCCCCTAGGTTTGGAGGTCGTCTGTGGTGGCGTGACGTGTTAAATATAGCTTACAGGGGATTGCAATCACGTACCAGGAGGGAGGGGGATTATCATTGGACATAAAGATAAAGTTACCTTCCGTTGCCATGGTTGTGTTGCATATTTTTGAGGTGGCTCATCTGTGGTGACTATGTCTCCAAGCAAGCTGGTGCAGTAAAACCTGTGTGTGCAGAGGCTCTTGTAAATAAGAGGGCATGAGCGCACCTCTCGTAAATAAACGCCGTTACTGACTTCATTTTGCGGCGGCCGAGCTGATATTGTGGTGGTGAGGCACAGATAAGTGTAGGGGAAACTGCTCGGGCTCAGGGCACTGTACTGTGTTTGGGGGTGACCTTGCACAGTGTGGTTTGGGGGTGACCCTGCGCAGTGTGGTTTGGGAGTGACCCTGCGCAGTGTGGTTTGGGGGTGACCCCGTGCAGTGTGGTTTGGGGGTGACCCCATACAGTTTGTTTTTGGGGTGACTCTGCTCTCTGACCCCCTCAGGTTTGTGGGGTCTCTGGGCACGATCATCGTTAAGTGTAAAGACCTGAGAGTGATCCAGCTGGACATCCCGGGAATGGAGGAGAGCATGAATATCGGGAGCTCCATTGAGGTGAGCAGAGCTGGGTCCCCTTTCCCCAGTCAGACTGAGAGCTGGGGCCCTTTCCCCAGTCAGACTGAGAGCTGGGTCCCTTTCCCCAGTCAGACTGAGAGCTGTGTCCCCTTCCCCAGTCAGACTGAGAGCTGGGTCCCTTTCCCCAGTCAGACTGAGAGCTGGGTCCCCTTCCCCAGTCAGACTGAGAGCTGGGTCCCCTTCCCCAGTCAGACTGAGAGCTGGGTCCCTTTCCCCAGTCAGACTGAGAGCTGGGTCCCCTTCCCCAGTCAGACTGAGAGCTGGGTCCCCTTCCCCAGTCAGACTGAGAGCTGGGTCCCCTTCCCCAGTCAGACTGTTTACATTTTTCCTGAACTTTGGAGGACAGGTTTTGACATGATGGTGAAGAACCTTTTATATCGGAAATCATTATTGAGGTAAATAGTCAATTGAAGTCAATTTTCAAGCATTTTGGTCAGGGTCATTATATTTATTTTTGAATCTATACGTGCACACAAACACAATCTTGAAACCCCTCCTCTCCCCTCCCCCCTCAAGGCATTATCCACTCTGGAGTCTGTGTCGCTGATGTACCCCTTTTTCTACCGGCCGATGTTCGAGGTCGTCGAGGACGGATGGAACTCCTTCCTGCCAGAGGAGGCCTTCAAAGACCTTGAGTCTGCGGTAAGACTACACCTCCCACCATGCCACACTCCAGCTGGGATTCATTGAGGTTTGGTCTCACTTCTTTGGTTTTAAGACTACATTTCCCATGAGACACTTTGTCCGCCTTTACACTGGGCGCGTTAAGTAACTGAGCGGCTCAGCTTCGCTCAGAGCGAAGAACGCACATAACGGGTTGCTCAGTTTCGCTCACTGTGAGCCGCTCAGAGCGTAGCTGAGCACTTTTGGATGTGGATCAGCGAGGAGCAATACGGAAGTACATCCATTAGCTATGGACCCAAGTACACGGACGATTATACACATCGTAATATAAAATAGCGATTTAATGGTAAAATCAACGTGTTAAATAAAGTAAATTTGACTGTCACGCAATCATTTTGGTGCTACTTTGAATAGTTTCCATTGAAAAATACAGCTTCAGTGTGTGTAGGCCTGTGTGTATGTGAACGCGCTCTGCTGACGGAGCTGTCAGTACTCAGACGGTTGTTGACAGTTGCTCAGCGCTCACGTAGAGCAGAGCGTTAAGTGATTCAAAATCTGCTTTCTCGCACTGAGCGCTCAGTTACTTAACGCGCCACTGTCTCACACCCCCAGCACTCGATTATTAATTCTCTCTCTCTCTGGCAGACGGATGAGTGGCGGCTGAGCTGTCTGAATAAAGATTTTGCGGTGTGCCCCTCGTACCCTGCCCTGCTGGTGGTCCCCAGGGGTGTGGATGACGACACCCCTCCGTAAGGCGGCCGCGTTCCGGCACGGTGGCCGCTTCCCTGTCCTCAGCTACTACCACAAGAAGAATAGCATGGTGAGCAAGGCATTGTGGGAGTTGAAGTTCCGAGGGGGGGGGGGGGGGTCATTCTGTCTTTCATTCAGGCAGCATGTTTGTTTTATACAGCAAAATGGAGGCTCGAGATTCCACGTGCGCTCTTCAATGAACCAATTGCAGTAATTTGATTGACACAGAGCGATGAGCCACTCAGAGTGTATCAAAGGTACACTGAATGACCTTTGTTGTCGCATTCCAAACCCCTTTCGTTCTGTGATTGGCTGAGATTGGTAGCAGGTATCGCGCGCACACACGTATTTAAGCACAGTTATTGACTCTGTATAAGAAATGCACATTTTGCATTTGAGCTCAAAAAGGACATTCCAGCATGGGATATGAAATTAATAATTAATACAGTGTAGAAAGAGTTTTATTATTAATTAATACAGTGTAGAAAGAGTTTTCCCGTTCATGGCTGCTTGCTGGGGGGGAAAGTTCTGTAAAAAATAAATAAATGAGAATAAAAGAATAAATGATGAGTTTTTCCTTTGCGTTGGATGAACACCCCCCCCCCCCCGCTCCCCCCCCTCCCCCCTGTGGGCGTCCCCAGGTGATGATGCGAGCAGGTCAGCCCCTGACCGGGACAAACGGGCGGCGCTGTAAGGAGGATGAGAAGCTGATCAACGCCACGTTGCGCGCGGGGAAGCGCGGTTACATCATCGACACGCGCACCGTCAACCAGGCTCAGCAGGCCAAGGCCCGGGGTGGCGGCTTCGAGCAGGAGGCCAACTACCCTCAGTGGAGGAGGATTCACAAGGCCATCGAGAGGTCAGCTCACTGTCCCCTAACCCCTGACCCCTAACTACCCCCTTAACCCCTAACCCCTAACTGCTCCCTTAACCCCTAACTACCCCCCTTAACCCCTAACCCCTAACTGCTCCTTAACCCCTAACCCCTAACTACCCCCCTTAACCCCTAACTGCTCCCTTAACCCCTAACCCCTAACCCCTAACTACCCCCTTAACCCCTAACCCCTAACTGCTCCCTTAACCCCTAACCCTTAACCCCTAACTAACCCCTAACCCCTAACTGCTCCCTTAACCCCTAACCCCTAACTACCCCCCTTAACCCCTAACCCCTAACTGCTCCCTTAACCCCTAACCCCTAACTACCCCCTTAACCCCTAACCCCTAACTGCACCCTTAAATCCTAATCCATCCTGACCCCGAACTGCCCCCCTAACCCCTAATCCCGAACCCCTTAAAGTTATGGGTGACATTAATTTTGGACCCCAAATTCCAGGGTTCCAGACCACAAATTATTTGTTGGGCAAGTGAGAATTTGTTGAAAACTGAATCCAGCAGTTTTAACAGTTAACTGCAGGTGGAATATTCTAAAGGAGAGCCTGATTAAGATAGTCGAGGTCTGTAATAACCAGTCTCTCTGTACAGGTGGAATATTCTACAAGAGATCCTGATTAAGATGGTTGAGGCCTGTAATAACCAGTCTCTCTGTACAGGTGGAATATTCTAAAGGAGAGCCTGATTAAGATGGTTGAGGCCTGTAATGACCAGTCTCTCTGTACAGGTGGAATATTCTACAAGAGATCCTGATTAAGATGGTTGAGGCCTGTAATAACCAGTCTCTCTGTACAGGTGGAATATTCTACAAGAGATCCTGATTAAGATGGTTGAGGCCTGTAATAACCAGTCTCTCTGTACAGGTGGAATATTCTACAGGAGAGCCTGATTAAACTGGTCGAGGCCTGTAATGACCAGTCTCCCAGTATGGACCGGTGGCTCAGCAAGCTGGAGGCCTCCAATTGGCTGACCTACGTGAAGGAGATCCTCACCACCGCCTGCCTGGCCGCGCAGTGCATCGACAGGTGAGCGTAGCCATGGAAACGCCTGTCCGTCACACACGGCCATTCCAGTGGACTCGCTGTTCGAGTTCAGGCCGGGTCAGTTAGTCACCCTTCTGGTGTTTAACGCAACTCTGCGAAATTTCGAAGTGATGTGACGCCATTCCTGGGTGGTTGCTGTCAGTATTTTGTTGGTGTTGATGTACAGATACTTCTACAGTCCAGGTGTATAATCACTTGCAGCTTAATGTTGATACCAGCCTCCTTCACGCTGCTTTTGATATAGCGGATTGTACAGAGATGGTATATCAAAGCCGTGCTCTACCAACTTAAAAAGAGGTGCAACCTTAAATCAAAAAGTCTAGCATTGGAAGAGAGGAGGCAGGACACTCTTTATAGGCAAAAAAGTAGCAACTTTATTTATAAAAACATGTTTTGGTCGAGGAGACCTTCTTCAGTTAAGGATCGTCTGCTGAAACATTATGTTTTTTTAAGTGAATTAGCTACTTTTCTGCCTAAAAAGAGTGTCGGGTCTCCTCTCTTCCAGATATAAAATTTCCCAGCATCCTCCAATTTCCCAGCATCCTCCATCCGCCAACCCCGAGGGTGTGAATATTCACAATGGCCACAGAGTGTCTGTCAGTAAGCCTGCTGGAACGTTGTGTGAGAGAGGTTTCCACGGCGATTATACCTGTATTATGGTCTGTTTGGCAGGGAGGGCGCGTCCGTGCTGGTCCACGGCACCGAGGGCACTGACTCCACCCTGCAGGTCACCTCTCTGGCCCAGATCATCCTGGACCCGGCTTCCAGAACCATCCGCGGCTTTCAGTCCTTGGTGGAACGCGAGTGGCTGCAGGTGAGAATGTGGCGACTGACAGGCTGTAACCATTAATGCTACCGCTAATCACTTAGCATTATGTGTGTGTGTGTGTGTGTGTGTGTGTGTGTGTGTGTGTGTGTGTGTGTGTGTGCAGCATTAGCAGTAGCATTAGCATTATGTGTGTGTACGATGTGTACGAAGTATTAGCAGTAGCATCTGCAGTATGCGTATGAGTGATATCCTGTATTAGCATTAGCATTATGTGTATGAGTGATGTGCAGTATTAGCAATAGCATTAGCAGTATGTGTTAGCTCATGTGTGGTGTAGCGGTAGCAGTAGCATTAGCGTGTATTGTGCAGTGGTATCAATAGCGTAAGCATGTGTAATGTGTAGCAGTAGCATTAACAGTATATGTATGCGTGATGTGCAGTATTAGCATTAGCATGTGTAATGTGTAGCAGTACCATTAGCAGTATATGTATGCGTGATGTGCAGTATTAGCATTAGCATGTGTAATGTGTAGCAGTACCATTAGCAGTATATGTATGCGTGATGTGCAGTATTAGCAGTAGAATTAGCAGTATATGTATGCATGATGTGCAGTATTAGCATTAGCATGTGTAATGTGTAGCAGTACCATTAGCAGTATATGTATGCGTGATGTGCAGTATTAGCATTAGCAGTATATGTATGCATGATGTGCAGTATTAACAGTAGCATTAGCGTGTGTAATGTGCAGTGGTAGCAGTAGCGTTAGCACGTGTAATGTGTAGCATTAGCATTAGCAGTATATGTATGCATGATGTGCAGTATTAACAGTAGCATTAGCATGTGTAATGTGCAGTGGTAGCAGTAGCGTTAGCACGTGTAATGTGTAGCATTAGCATTAGCAGTATATGTATGCGTGATGTGCAGTATTAACAGTAGCATTAGCGTGTGTAATGTGCAGTGGTAGCAGTAGCGTTAGCATGTGTAATGTGTAGCATTAGCATTAGCAGTATATGTATGCATGATGTGCAGTATTAACAGTAGCATTAGCATGTGTAATGTGCAGCGGTAGCAGTAGCGTTAGCACGTGTAATGTGTAGCATTAGCAGTATATGTATGCATAATGTGCAGTATTAACAGTAGCATTAGCGTGTGTAATGTGCAGTGGTAGCAGTAGCGTTAGCACGTGTAATGTGTAGCATTAGCATTAGCAGTATATGTATGCGTGATGTGTAGTATTAACAGTAGCATTAGCGTGTGTAATGTGCAGTGGTAGCAGTAGCGTTAGCACGTGTAATGTGTAGCATTAGCATTAGCAGTATATGTATGCGTGATGTGCAGTATTAACAGTAGCATTAGCGTGTGTAATGTGCAGCGGTAGCAGTAGCGTTAGAATGTGTGTGATGCAGCAGCTGCATTAGCGGGTGCGATGTGCTGTCCCTCGCAGGCTGGGCACCCGTTCCAGCAGCGCTGCGCTCAGTCCGCGTTAGAATGTGTGTGATGCAGCAGCTGCATTAGCGGGTGCGATGTGCTGTCCCTCGCAGGCTGGGCACCCGTTCCAGCAGCGCTGCGCTCAGGCCGCGTACTCCATGGGGAAGCCGCGCTGGGAGGCTCCGGTATTCCTGCTCTTCCTGGACTGCGTTTGGCAGATCCTGCGCCAGTTCCCCTGCTCCTTCCAGTTCAACGAGCACTTCCTGGTGATGCTGTTCCAACACGCCTACGCTTCCCAATTCAGCACCTTCATGGGGAACAACGCTGCCGAGCGGTCAGTAGCTGCTAGTAACTGGGTCTCCTGTAGTACTGTGTGTGGCCTGTAGGGTGTAAAATAGTCACTGGCTCTCCTGTAGTACTGTGTGTGGCTTGTTGCGATTAAACTATTCACTGGCTCTCCTGTAGTACTGTGTGTAGGGTTGGGTATCAAGAGCCGGTTCCAAGTTGGAACCGCTAACAAATTTCCTAGAACCGTGGATTCGTTAAGACACGTGCATTTCGATTCTGCTTCTCGGTTCCTAACTGTTGCATACATTTCAGTCGCGCTCCCAAGTGAACTGCAGTGAGCTTTTTACAGTCCATAAGTTTCACTTATCTGCCAGGACCTGCTACGTGGACCTAACGTCACATCATTTGTTACGCATTACGTCAGCGACTTAGCAAAGCACATTGCTACTGTTTACATTCTGGATCGACCGTCATGGCTGACCGCAGCAAACGTTCGAAAGTTTGGCTTAGCTTCACTAAAAAAGATAGCAACACGGCAAAATGCAACACCTGCAGTAAGGTTATTTCGTGCAAGGGAGGAAGCACCTCCAACATGACGAAGCATTTGCTTCAACACGGCGTGAATCTGAAGGAATGCACCGTGTTTGATGTGTTGCGGTCTCCCAGCCACAATGCAGCTAACGTCGTTACAGCTAACGTTAGCGCTAGCAGTAGCAACGTCTCACGCTCAGGTACAAAACACAGATGAGCTGACATTCGCCTTTTATATTAAACGAATGATGTCTACAAATTATTCTTCTAATATATATTTTTCTTAGATACGAGTTCAGAGAGCAGTCAGAGCACCCCTCCACCTCCGGTTAATCCCCAGAGACCCTCCTGTACAGAAACTCCTTTCACTTTAGCCATGAAGGGGAAGATGAGCAAGGAGAAAGTGGATGAATGTCACCGAGCGGTGACAAGATTTGTGGTGAAGGGGTTACATCCCTTTGCTACGGTTGAGTCTACTCCGTTTAGGTATGCAAAATGCATTATTGATATCTGGTTATTCACAGCAATATCCATATACACCTCCCCCTCGATAAGTCACGCGGATAACTCGCGGTTGTGCAGTTGGCTCCCAATTTATCAATGCATTGAATATCTGTACTGTGATATTACTGATGCTATTGAACAGAATAGACGCGACCGTAACGTTAACTAGTCTCTCACAAGCTTGGCATGCATGCAGCTTTGAGATCAATAGCACGCAGCGAACGCCG
>CM056381.1:3151532-3229032 GCA_029718625.1 Synaphobranchus kaupii | reverse complement strand
TGTTTTAATCTAATGTTGCTGATTACATCTTAATGACCTATTAATGGTTACATATTAATTAATGTCTCGACGCAAACCGCAATGTCAGGTACATTGTATACTGTACATGCAAATACTTGTACTCAAAACGTTCAGGCAGTTTTGCATACTTCCGGGTAGGAGAGGAGTGGTAGTGGGGGAGTGGAGGAAAGGAGGTGGGGAGTGAAGAATATTGGGACGCAGCCATTGGATCTCACAGGAAGTAGCACCACTTCCTGTGTGCTTCCCTGTGCTCTCACAGGAAGTCGGGCACATGTAGCATGCGTTTCCTTAACTGCGCCTCATTTTTTAACCTGAAGCTGCACGTCATATTTATGCGACCAAAATGTTAGCATACTTCTTGAAAAGTATGCTCCCAAATGTACTCAGCGAAACCCTGGAAGTAAGTATATCATACGGGGGTTTTAAGAATACTACATTTTGAGAAAATTTTGCATACTTAACTACTTTCGCGTCCTGTCTACTCAACAAGCCTCCTCAGTAGTATGGAAGGGTGCTGATTTGGACACTGTTGGATTCCTATGGCCCTCCCCCGTCTTGTGCTCGGATGAATCACAGCTCCCCCGCATGTCACACTAAAAGAAGCACAAGATTTACAGTAAAACGAAAGGGGAAACATCAGTGGGTGTATCCAATTTTTATCTTGGTTAGTGTGTGACCAACTTCTTGGAAACTGTTTCAGATTTACTGTGTTACCAGCAGGTCAGAGGGTCGGCGACCTGCCGAGTTCACTTTGGTGTCACAAAAAGGAAAATAAATACATTAATACTTGAGCGGACTGTTGAATTGTTGATAGGTTGGGCTTTTGAGAACAATTCTGGTAAAATGTATAGCTGTGATGTTATATCCACGTTACATAGTTATAGGTATGTCATGCTAGATAAACCCTGAATAACAGGATGTGACTCTGTTTGAAAACACTGGTCTTTCCTCTACTGCTGTAGCATGTTGTAAACTGTGTGTATGGGCTATTCTCTGTACAGCTTTATGCTACCTTTAGGTTTCCGGTTGCGTTACAGCTTTTTTCCTCAATCTGAGCGAACTGTAAGCTACACGTGTAAATACGGGGGGGGGTCTGCTTAATCTCTGAGGATAAGGCGCACTGCGGTTAGATTGAATAGATCAGACAGCAGTAAGGAGAGCTTGCTGCTGTAGCTGTGATTTACTCTGAGCAGCAGAACATTCTGCTTTATTTCAGCATTGTGGTCTGCTGCAGGATTGTATCACAGCTGTGTCTGATGAACAATTCCAGTGACTGTGGTCCCGTGGGAGTGAAATACAGAGCAGAGGCTGTGTGTGCGTGCGTGCGTGTGTGCGCGTGCGTGTGCGCGCGCATGTGTGCGTGTGCGTGCGTGTGCGCCTGTGTGTGTGTGCAAGTGCGCGAGTGAGTGAGTCCGTGTGTTTGTGCGTCCGTACTTGTGTGTTTGTGTGCGTTTGTGCATACGCACACGCACACTTCCTCTGCCCTAAGGTAAAACATGCATGTGATCCGTGTTCTGATTGGCTGAATATGCACTGGATGTGATGCTAGGGTAACAAGAGTGAGATAAACTGTAGGTACACATTGGGCATGTACATTACACATATGCTACATGTATGACACACGTGAGAATGATATTCAGGGTCATTTTAATGGAACTCATGCTCCTGTGAGGTCAACAGTCCAGCCGGATTGGGCTCTTACTCAATTTCACATGACAGGAATCTGACCAATGCAAGCCTTCTGCACGGACTGAAAATGTGTGCTTTTTAAAAAAAATCACTAAACAATGTCACTTTGTGTCACTTGTGATGTTCTATTTGAGTTGTGATGTCTGTGATGTTTCTGTAAATAAAGGAGATAACATGTTGAACAGTACAGGTGTGTTTGACAGCCAGTCCTGCAGTGGAACAGGTGGGATTGATCCCGCTGTCGGATTCCACGGCTGAGCATGAACACCACCGCCCCGCCCCCCGCCCCTCAGTCACGCTGGCCGGTGGGGTTTGCGAGTTCAGCTGCCGCACGTTTCATTTTGCACAGTTGTTACGAAAGATATCAGGTGTGGAATACCAGCGGGTTTGCACAGACATCACATGCCGGTGATTAAGTTCCAATCAGGGAGACGCAGGAGAATAAATAGCCGGCCAATCAGGCTCCTCGGTGAGCCCTGGCCACCAATCACAGGGCCTGACCTTCTGAACAGTACGGCTTCCCACACTTATGTCATTTTCTGATGCACGACGATCAGGCTCCTGCCTAACGTTCTATTTTAGGGCTTTTTCAGCTTCATTGGACAGCAGAGTGTAGAGAAATGAGTAGAATGGGGGGGGAGAGAGAGACATGCCACAAATTTTATGCGGCCAGATTCGAACCGCTGACGTGACGACTCGCAATGAGCGTGTGGACGGTGCTCTTACAGGCTACGCCACCCAGACACCCTATTTTTTCCATTTCATTAATTTTTCTACTCAGGGTTTTACATTGTCTAAAAAAAATGTAATTCATAAAAATAAAAAAATAAAAAATTTTTAATAATCAACCTCTAACTGGAAATTCATGACCAGGGGCCTTGTGGGCAGGTGAGCAGGATTACTGAGTTAGCTGGATAACTAGAAAACCCGGAACAGCTATTTTTACTTCGGTCCATGTTCCAGATTTGGGAGGGTTCCAGGTTTTACTCAGTGCAGTTTTCCTGCAAACTGATACCCTTTCCACCAACACGAACCTAGTTCTGGTTCTGGGCTGGTGCCTGGTGCTAGTGCCGGTTCTCAGTACGTCTTCATTCTGAAACCTGAAACAAGTTGAACTGCCTTCAGCTCACAGGATTTGTCATGGTAGGCTTTTACATTTGGTCTCTAAGAGAATTGATGTGCCACGGCAGGTTTGAACCCCTGTTTGTGCGGGGGAACCACCAGTGCCCTCCAGGTCTCTACATGTTCTACACATTTCTAAGCTGAATAAAGTTGTGCGAGTACAATACAAGCATCAGCTTAAAAACGTATTTCTCCAATACCTGCAGACGCCATGTGTAACTTTAACAGCGTCTCGTCTTTCTTTCGATTGGTTGTCTAGTTCTGTGTTTTGTGATAGCCCCGCCCCTCACACGTGTGTTTGTTTCCCCCGGGGATCACGTGTGGACTCTTCCAGGGAAGATGGATGTTGTTATAGATTTTAGCACTGACCTATATTCCATCTCTGTATGGAGGTTTTTTTGTGGAACGCCCCCGGCCCCATTACCAAACCTCATTGACTGGGTTCATTTTTAATCATTTGGAAACAAAATTATGTACAAAAGTACATTTTAGAAGGCAGTTACTTTTAGATGTAAAGTTTAAATGTAAAAAAAGCTTGAGATATGAAATGATATGTATAATTATGTATGTGTATGTGTATATATATATGTATATATATATAAACTATATATATATATATATATACCTGTAATAACAATAATAATTTTTAATTATGCAAAAAATTGTTTATTTCTTTTACCTTTTTTTGTTGAAACAAAGCCAGAAAGATTTCAGACTTTGTTTAGTGATTGTGTGTGTGTTTTGAGTGTTTTGTTTTGAAACATCACTCGCGGTCATTCACTCTACACGACTTTCACATTTTCAACTTTCTTTCTGCTTTCATTTTCTGTCTGTAATATCTGTAATGTCTTGGCGTGCAGAGGATTGTATGAGAGTCTAACTGTCTCCCAGAAGAGCGATGGAAACAGTGTTGACAAGGCCAACAAACCCCCTGCCGTTAAGGTTTAGGCCTGCCTGCGACATCCATAATAATATCCTATTCAAAACCATTATATTTACATAGTACCTTTGACAGGGACACGGTCTCAAAGATGATTTACAGAAAATGGGAATGTTGGGAATGACTGAGTCGGAACTTCCAAAAAAACAAGAAAGGGATGTAAATATAAATTCATCCCAAATCTGTCCTTTCTTGGTTGTTAAATATAATTTCCCAATCTGTATTTTATGGTTCCTCTCTTCCCAGATTTTAGGGCCAGTAGGCTTGTCCACAGCACTGTTTCCTGGATCCCATTCTATGTAGGATTATGTTTGCTGTCCTGTGGATGACCTCACACACAAAATGTCAGAAAAGGGAGAATAAAAGTACGACATTTCACAATCAGGCATCACTCACTGTCCTCGGATGAAGAAATCAGCAGTCTCCGCTCCTCATATTATACACAATATCAAAAATACTAAAACAGAAAAACCCAGTATTGTAAAAGTAGATCCTCAAGTTGGCTGGGGCAAAATTGAATTACATGGGGAAATTACAGATAGGCTGCCGGTTGCTTAAAGGTGTGCAGAACACTATTGTTCAATCTATCACAAGGTCCAGTTCCCTTTATAAAAACACCACTCAAAACGCCCACTTTTCCCCAAGAACAGATAACCTCTCTTAGTACGGGTGCACAAACCATGGAAAGTATGCGTCGTGGCGAAACGGCATTTCGGAAATTTAGAGGACAAACAGCGGCTGAAACAACGTGTTCTACTGACGCCATATGGGCGTTGTCGCTCGCGGAGGCTGCACCTCCAGTCTCAACCAATCAGAGTGAAAACCGGCTTCCTTGAAAGCGGATGCTGCTGATATATAAAGTGTTCTTGGGCTGATGCAATAGTAGCGAACGGATATCTCGCTTG
This sequence comes from Synaphobranchus kaupii, assembly GCA_029718625.1. Lineage (NCBI taxonomy): Eukaryota > Metazoa > Chordata > Actinopteri > Anguilliformes > Synaphobranchidae > Synaphobranchus > Synaphobranchus kaupii. The sequence continues at coordinate 3,224,355 of CM056381.1, read as the reverse complement.
TGTGATTTGAAAGGTACAGTAGCATCAGTCGCATCCAAATTGCTCGAAGCGGAAGACCAAAGTGACATAATTTGATTATATATTTTTTTACTCCAGTTATTTATTCAGGTAAGGACATCAACCATCTTAGATCAGCTAAAACTGTTGCAGTTCTGACTGATTTTAGACAAGCTATTTATTTATTCGAGGGACCAGCAGCTAATTTAGTGCAACGCATGGCATCATTAAATATGTCTCCACCTACCATTAAAAAAACATTGACTTGGCTTATATGGGCTTAGCGGATGCCTAGGCTACTTAAAGCATTGTTCACCACTATGGCTTCGAAAGCTTGTTAGCTTGGAAACGACCTTAGGGAAATTAAACTGCATTGTTACATTAGCTGAGTATCTTGTGAATACTTAACTAGCGTAGCCTACTAGTAATCCGGCCACAAAACAAGTTTTATATTATTCTGTGCTACGTGTTACTGTAAAGTATACTGACGAGAAACAATTAAACCACTTTACTGGAAAGGGTGTACCGGAAAATAATCTAGTAACAGATATTGGGGAAATCTATGCCATATATTTCCGTAATATCTGTTGCTGTTGAAATATCTGTTGAGTTTCTATGTGCAAGTCTCTTTTAGGCTTGCATGTTAAAAGGGTTGATGTTTTGCGAGATGGGACCACGAAGCATTTTTGGCAACGTCACCAACTGGAGTGTTGGCCACTAGCCAGCTAACGGAATCTTGGTTGGGTTCTAAAAAGTGTACAGAAAGAAAAAAATTTATTGAGCAATGTAATGTATTCTCCAATGTAAATTGTGTTAATTGCCTGTCGTAATAAAGACACCTAGACAAAAACATTGTAGTTTGTCCGAAAAAGACTAGCATTGGCCTTTACATTTTAACATTACGCGCTAGCCTTTACATGTAACGTTAAAGTTAGTAGGCCATTAGCTACACATATGATAAGACTGCACCAATATAGAACTTGCTGGTTTCGTAGGTTTAGTTGTTATGGTAACGTAACGTTATCTTGCAGTCTGTGTCGCATGGGCGGCCTTCCTTTATGTAGCTAAAAGTATTTACGCAGCGTAGGCTACACGAATTGGTAACTAACTGGTCCGATGAAGGTTTTATGGAAAATAATTTATGGAACTGGCTTCGGTGTTAACGACACCAAATGACATCACATGCTCACAAAAAGGGTAACGTTATAACTGTCCCCTCTACCCATTCGAGCCGAATGGCAACTGGCGTTTTAATGTCAAATTGGTGCCTAAACATGTATAGCTAAGGTCGGACCCAATCTGTCTACCGAAGAAGCTTAAATACCATGTTCGTGTCCGTTCGTTCTTGGTAAAAAGACCCGTAGACATAAAACTGCATTTTTATCAAGATAAAAACGGCTGTTTTCAATTCCACAAGTCAGAAGTGACGATTTAAACAGTTTGGCTAAAACAAATAATCTGGCAGCACCAGTATGTGTGTGCATGTATAATATAAATCATAGCCATCTTTCATGTTTGAACTGAAGGAGCATTCAAATGATTTAAGGAAGCACTGATCTGGTTGTCAAATGGCCCGAAGGAGGCCGGGCCGTGTGATTTCACGCCCTGTGTCTGTCTACTCCTCATGTGCTGATTGGAGCGAAACGAAGGCAGGGCACTATATATCATGGTGTATATATATACTGTCAGATTACACATCGCGTTCCTTTCGTAAACTCACCCGACCTCGAGGTAAGCTGCTGCGTAACGTTCTCTTCGAAGGTATTACTTATTTTTTATTTGCATAAAGACTAAGAATAAAGCACATTGTACTGTGTTGACAGTATAAGGTTGAATGAAAATGAAAAGTTATGCGCTTAAAGTATCCGTTGAAATGGCTTAATTGTTTTGTATACAGTAGCCCGATCTGTCTCGTAGCTACTACCTTTAAGACCACGGGGATAAATGATAACCGTGTGGATCGGTGGTTAGTAAAGATTATTTCCGTTGTCTTCACGTTGCCCCCACCCCGGCACGCGCAGGGGCACAGTGATCGCGCGGAGCCGGTGTGTATTGTCGTTGCTTAGAAATGAATGGTAACTTTCACCAACACTTCCTGCTACCAAATGTAATCCTCTCCATAAAATCCCAATCTAAACTACTCGCCTGGTTCCTCGTTAGACTGAATAACTGATATAGTCGTGTAAATAAAGGTAGCTCTGTTTTTAGAAGCTATTATACATATGTACCGTGCTGTTATGTACTCTTTTTATGTTGAAAGGGTTGCTGTTGTTATCGTTGACGCTGTTAGTTGACTAACTACCAGTATGGAATGTTTGTTCCCATTATCATGGTGACTTTTAATATTTGCTTATATTTTATGGAGCCAGATCATTTATTAATAATTACAATAAAATTGTGTGTTCTTCCAGATTCTTAGATTATCGTTTAAATGGTGCGAGGTTAAGTACCGTACTCAGTCAGTCAGGGATTCGAACCGACAGCCTTACGGTTTTGAGCCCAGGTCCTTGACTCCGCCCCTTGTGTCTCAGACAGATGAAAATGGCGGTTGTGCGAACCCTGAGCAGAGTGGCACGGCAGGCCCTGCGGACCCCGACCTGCGGCTGCCAGCCAATCACAGTCGCCGTCCGCAACATCAGCTTCTCCCCACGCCAGGTCACCTCAGACGCCAGCTTCCACTCCGTGTCCTTCTCTGAGACCGACCACCCCAAAGTGCTCATCACAGGTGCGCTACAACCGCCATGACCGTAAGGCTACCGCACACGTCACAACCGTAACCGCGGTCATACACCGTTACATGGAGTCAAAATAATGGGCAGAGTTTGGCTGTTCTTCTCACCATCAAACATTCTATTGTTCTTATGATCAGATATTCAGCACAAGTTTAAGTACAGGTCTAATGCAGTGAACAGTTTATTTCTGTTTTGAATGGTCTGTTGTGGTAGCTCATATTGTGTACATGTTCGGTTGGTTGTCATGTTCAGTAACGTGGGGCAGTGCAGTCTGTGACAGGCTGGAGCGTAATGCTGTCTGTAAATCCTGGTCTGTGATAGGCTGGAAGGTGATTTAGTCTTGAACTCTGTCCGATCCCATGATCTCCCTGTACTCCCTCTTCATGTCTCCATAGCAACGGCATATTCACCAGTATTCTGTTTCTCTCTCTCTCTCTCTTCTCTCTCTCTCTCTCTCTCGCTCTCTCGCTCGCTCGCTCTCTCTCAGGGGGCCTAGGGCAGCTCGGGGTGGGCCTTGCCAAGATGCTGAGGTAAGGGCTCCATTCCCCAGCATGCAGGGATATTTTGGCAGGCGCCAATGTGTTGACTGTTCTACCTCTTAGTTGCACAAGTGCGCTCCTGTGACGACCAGTCAAGGTCAAGCTTCTCCTGGTTTCTTTGTGTAATAACACTTTATTTACACTCACATTTTGGGCCATGTAGCAGAATCTCTTATTGAGAACAACTTCTTTTCGACTTGCATTCATTTATGTACCACTGGGCTGTGTGGTCCCGCTCTTAACTTTCTGCAACTGCGACTTCCTGCTTTTACAGGAAGAGGTTTGGAAAGAACAACGTGATTCTGTCAGACATCAGGAAACCCCCGAGTCACGTGTTCCACAACGGTGAGTACTCTGCAGGCGTGTAGGGAAATAAAAGCTCCGTTTCACAGGAAGGAAATCCTTCGCATTGAGCACGTGCGACGTTTGCGTTTGACTGCGGCTGTTCCTCGGCGGTAGTGAATGTAATCGCTGCGTTTCTCCGCGTCTTCACCCTCAGGCCCGTTCATCTACTCGGACATCCTGGACTACAAGAACCTGCGGGAGATTGTGGTGAACAACCGTATCACCTGGCTGGTGCATTACAGCGCCCTGCTGAGCGCGGTGGGAGAGGCCAACGTGCCGCTGGCGCGCGCCGTCAACATCACCGGTGAGAGCAGGGCCCCGTGTGGCCCCTGGGGGCCCGGCCCGGATCGGGTGGGGTGGGGGGAGGTGGCTAAGGGTAGGGTGGTGTCCTGGTGCGGTGGCGCCAGGGTCGGTTGGGGAACGTGGGGACGGTTGGTGTTGCACAATACATTTTTTGCATTTCCGCTTAAAAGGCCTCTTGATTCTATACATCTATACGTTTAAAAACACACACAGTGACAAAGTGTTCCCTCCTGTGGTATTCATAGCCAGCCCACAGCCCCCCTCTCCGCCCCCTACCTGTTGACCTCTGGGCTGTCTGTTACGTGTCCTGGTGCAGTGCTGTTGACCTCAGGGCTGGCGGTTATGTGTCCTGGTGCAGTGCTGTTGACCTCAGGACTGTCTGTTACGTGTCCTGGTGCAGTGCTGTTGACCTCGGGGCTGGCGGTTATGTGTCCTGGTGCCGTTGCTGTTGACCTCAGGGCTGTCTGTTACGTGTCCTGGTGCAGTGCTGTTGACCTCGGGGCTGGCGGTTATGTGTCCTGGTGTAGTGCTGTTGACCTCAGGGCTGGCGGTTATGTGTCCTGGTGCAGTGCTGACGTTGTTTCTGTCTCCTCTTCCCAGGTTTGCACAACATCCTGGACATCGCGGCGGAGCACGGCCTGCGCCTCTTCGTCCCCAGCACCATCGGCGCCTTCGGCCCCACCTCCCCCCGAAACCCCACCCCCGACCTGTGCGTGCAGCGCCCGCGCACCATCTACGGCGTCTCCAAGGTGCACGCCGAGCTCATGGGCGAGGTGAGAGCCGCGCGCGGGACACCTGGTACACCTGTAGGCCCTGGGGCCGAGACGCACCTGAGATGCCCAAAAAAATGACACGTCCTGCAAACATTTGAGGAATTTCTCTGCCGTCTAAAGGGTCTAAAATACTGTCTCTGTTTCTCTCTCCTCTCTCCCCCCTCTCCCTCTCTCTGTTTCTCTCTCTCTCTCTCTCCCCCCTCTCCCTCTCCCCCCTCTCCCTCTCTCCCTCTCTCTGTCTCCCCCCTCTCTCTCCCTCTCTTTCTCTCGTTCAGTATTACCACCATCGATACGGCCTGGATTTCCGCTGTTTGCGTTACCCTGGCATCATATCAGCGGACTCCCAGCCTGGGGGGGGCACGACCGGTAAGCGCCCGGGCTCGGGTCAGGTTGGAGATATTCACCCTGGGCCCTGGAGAGCCGCAGCGGTCTACTAGGTTTTGTTTTGACGTTAAAAATCAAATCAAGCGCCAAGGTCGGGCGGGGTGCCCGTGGACGTTTGGTGTTGCGCAATACATTTTTAGCATTTCAGCTTGAGCCTCTTGATTAACTGCACACACTGTGTTCACTGGTGTGTTATTCAGAGCCAGAACAGGTGGTGCATGCAGGGTAATCAGAGACTGGTGAGATCGTGGGTCTGGGGGGGCGGGTACGCTTGGTCACCTGGTTACAGAGGAGTTCTGAATTTGGCCGCTTGATTAGATTTTTAACGTCAAAACAAAACCTAGTAGACCGCTGCGGCTCTCCAGGGCCCAGGGTGAATACCTGCACCTGGAGCACCCCTGTACCCCGACACCGAAGTCAGGGTACCCCACAGGGCTGTGTCAAAGTAGCTTTACTACACCCCGCGGTCTGTCCGAGCACTCGCTTCCTGTGTAACACCGGCAGCTTCCTGTCCGTCTCTCCTCCCCAGATTACGCCGTGCAGATCTTCCATGACGCGGTGAAGACGGGCAAGTTTGAGTGCAACCTGAAGCCGGACACGCGGCTGCCCATGATGTACATCGAGGACTGCCTCCGCGCCACGCTGGAGGTGATGGAGGCCCCGGTCGACACGCTGAGCATGCGCACGTACAACATCAACGCCATGAGCTTCACCCCCGAGGAGCTGGGCCGTGAGGTGCAGAGACAGCTGCCCGACCTGCAGGTCACCTACCACGTGGACCAAGTGCGCCAGGCCATCGGTAACGATCCCTCCCCCACCTCACGCGCTGCGGGAGCTTTACATCGACTCGTATTCTAACAAAGCTTCCAGCATTACGAATTCTAATGACGCTTCCAGCGTTCCGCATTCTCTTAACGACGCTTCCAGCGTTCCGCATTCTCTTAACAATGCTTCCAGCGTTCCGCATTCTCTTAACGACGCTTCCAGCGTTCCGCATTCTCTTAACAATGCTTCCAGCGTTCCGCATTCTCTTAACGACGCTTCCAGCGTTCTGCATTCTCTTAACGACGCTTCCAGCGTTCTGCATTCTCTTAACGACGCTTCCAGCGTTCTGCATTCTCTTAACGACGCTTCCAGCGTTCTGCATTCTCTTAACGACGCTTCCAGCGTTCCGCATTCTCTTAACGACGCTTCCAGCGTTCCACGTTCTAAAAACATTAACAATGTTGTAATTCTAAAACAATTCCAATGTTCCACATTCTAACAACACTTCCAACACTACATACATGTTTGCCAGAGTATCTTACTATGTAAATATTTTAAGATATCCAGTGTTCTTAATGTGGCTTTGTGTGTGCAATGCAGCCTGATGTTAGCGGTTCCGCACGTGCGCTGCAGTGTATCGTTAGCGGATCTGCACTTGAGATTTCTAACTTACCGTCTCTCTCCCACATTCCACCCTGCAGCTGACAGTTGGCCCATGAACTTTGACGACGATAACGCCCGTCGGGACTGGGGCTGGAAGCACGAGTACGACCTGCCCGAGCTGGTCCAAACAATGCTCGCCTTCATCGGCTCTGAGTCCCGGATCGCACATGCCAACTGAGCACGTGCAGACTCACTCCGCCCCCGCCGCCCCCCCCACCCCCCGTGGGCGGGGCCATCTGAGAGCCTGGCTCTGTGTATATATTGTACAGAATGACTCTAGGGAAAGGAGACACACGGACTGTACATAGCATTTCTCCGTGTGTTGGGGTACCGCTACCTTAGCCTAGCGCACACACCCATCGCATGTTTAATGTGCTGCCTGTTGGGCGGGCGGGCGGGCTGGGGGGTGAGGGTGGCTGCTAATGCCCCCCCCCCCCCCCCCCCCAAAAAAAAAACTTCAACTCCTCTGCTAAAGAACGAAAGAAAGAGGGAACTTTGTTCTTTAGTAATTCCTCAGAACTAAAGCCTTTGCATGTCTGTGAACTGTGGGTTGAACCTGGAATCATCGCTGTGCCTGGGTTCCACTGTCACAGGGTTCCACCGTCACTGTGTCTAAAGAACTAGAGAACCCTGAGGCTGGTGATAAGTGCACCCTGCTAAAGGTAGACCTTATTAGTTTGAGGGAAATTATTTTTGTTCTTCATGCTGACAGTGGCAGAGAGAACAATACTGATGATTGTTTCCACCGTCAAAGAAACTTCCGTCCCATTATCAAAATGCCTGGGGAACCTCCCGCTTATCTGTAGATGCTAGATTCATTGTTACAATGTTAGTTTAATTTATACTTTTTGACTTTGTATAATTTTTTTTTCTTACTATGCAAACTATTTATTTTACCTGCAGCGAAAATGTATTTTTATTTTTTAAGATTATGCTTGCAGTTTTTCATGAAAAATTACAATGCCTTGTCTTCAATGACATCATTACCTGCAAATTCCTCCTGGGACACTTATTTCCCCATTCTGTTTCCTCCAATGGGAGGCTGCAATGCGGGGCGCTGCCTACTATGGCTCCTGTGATGTCACAAAAGTCGCCATAGCTTCCTGCAAACAAAGGGCTTTTCCAAGGAACCTGTTCTGTCAGTGGAATGTAGTTGTTTTTTCCAATCTTCTGTTTTTGGAAGCAGATGGAATTATTGTGTCTGTTCTTCTCTACAGGTGTTTATCTGTAAAACGGCTTTTTCATTAAAAACTTTTTTTTTTTTTTTTCCAAATGCCTTTGTTCAGTGTTTCTTTGGGTTAAAAAAAAAAACCTGCTTCACTGTGCTTGGATGTGGGAGGAAGACGGGGACTCTTGTGTCTGGGGGGGGGCGGGGGGTGTACTAAAAAGCAAGATTACTGAGCTGTATAACTGCACTGAGTAAAACCTGGAACAGCTCTTTTTGTTTCAGTCCATGTTGCAGATTGGGGAGGGTTCCAGGTTTTACTCAGTGCAGAGTAAAGTTCCCAGAGTCATTCTCAAAAAGTAACATTTCAAGTTATGAACCCCTAGTTGACGTGGTAAGGTTTTTAGAAACCATGGCTGAATGCCACTAATGGATTTGAAAGTCTAATCCCCAATCTTATCAGGCCTGCCGATTTAGGTTCAGCCGTGGATTCAGTAAGGAAATGTTTTAATTAATGTCACATGCTGTTATTACTATGTTTTGACTACTGTGTTTATCTACTGATTGTTTTGTGTTTTGCAAATAGTCTCTGTTTTGTCTAAACTCTACACTCTTGAAAAAGAGGGCTTTGATCCCTCAATGTCTTGCCAAGTACTAAATAAAAGTAAATAAAAATACATATATAAATATATAATGAAAAATACTGTACACTGTGAAAAAGAAAAAATACCTAAATCACAACCACATCCTACTTTATATATATATATATATATATATATGCCCAGAGCATATACTCGTAATGAGTAATACTGGTAAGAACTGTATGTACGTTTCGCTATGTTTCGCTGAAGCACTAGCTATGCTCCCAAACATGTTTTTCTGGATTTTTCAATCTGGTCAACCCAAATCTGCATCTCTGAGTCGTGGTTCTGGAGCCTGCTAGGTAGCTCCTCTGGTGTGTATGAACTTGGCTTTATCAGTAACACACCAATCAAAACAAGAATGTCCCCAGTCGCACACACGCAGTGCGCTAATACAGTTTTAAATTCAGTCCATGTGCATTAAACCCAAAATCACCTGAGAGGACCCTGAGCCAAGAATCTCTCATCATCTTAATCAAAGCTAATCAAACGGTACAAATTGAACCAGAGTCGAATACATAATCACAATACTACAAACCTAGCAACAGGTATCATTTCAAAACACTCCTGAGAATTTTCAGTGAAGCATATTACAAACCAAAATGTACAATCGTATGCAAGATGAATTTCGTTTGAATTTTCATATCAGATGATTACTTGACCCAGGTTCAGAGACGGCCTTGATTGTCATTTTAAAAGAGCGGCATGCTTTCTATGGCACTAACCATATCTCCTCTTCGATCCTCCTGGAAGACCTGGAAAGATCCACACCATCGCTTGGCTCACGTCAACCGAACTGTGCATCTAAAGACATATGCTAGAAGAAGAATCTTCCTGGATCTGTGTGCTGTGATTGGATGCAGGGTATCCACAAGCCTGTTTTCTTATGTCTCAGCTTGTGATGCCCTGTCCTTATCCTCTCCTGCAGTCGTTTGGCCTGATCTACACAGCAGTGTGGTGTCCCTCAAGGTTTGGTACTTGGCCCGATGATTATTATTATTTTTTTTGTTTGCTCTGTATGTGTTATGGTTTGTAATACTATCTGCACACATATGGATACACGGGTGATACCCAACCCAACAGCTTAGTGAAGGAGCCAAATAAAACTGCTGGTCAGTAAATTTTAAAATGCACCCCAGGGAATGTTATTAAAAGAACTGGATGACATAGAACACGCGCATTACAGTCTGTAACATGGGCAAAATGTTAATATTCAATTCAGGTTAATAAATCTTGTGTATCCCTGATAGTCACCAATCATGCAAAAACAAAAATGGCAATTTAAAAATGAGTGTTAAAACATTTAGGGCTCTATTTTAATAAACCAAACGCAATGGTTAACGCAAGAGTAATCGCTTGGCGGTATCGCTCTGAGGGCGTGTCGGCGAGAAATTTGGTAATTTCATGACGGCAATCTTGGCGCACCTTATGGCGGTATTGCTAAAAGGCTGGGTTTAAACGTCAAAGGTGTGTCTCTATGGTAGCCAATCAAATTGTTGTTCTCATGCTTTAAAACGCAATCGCGTTGAAACGCAATCGCTCCATGCAATTTCATAATGAGCAACCCAAACGCACTGGACCGTCAACGACAAGATTTTCCCGCACAGGAATCAGACATACTTGCAACAGAAGTACAGGCTAGGACTGTAGTAATTTATGGATCACAATCCACACCACCTCGTCTCCCAGAAGTTCGGAAGGCACGGGAGGAGGTGACGAATGCATTAATTAGCCTACATTAGGTGATGTAGGCATAATTATGATTCAAATGGTAGGCTTATGATTCAACTGTGTCAATGTGTAATTTATATATTATAGGCTAGTGGCCTACATGATCGCAAGTTTCTTGTAAGCTGTCCTGTTTTATTCTAGTAGTTTAAATTAAAATTAATTAATTAATAATAATTATAGGCTATTTGTTCATTAAATGGAAGTGTAATGTTGGCATCACCTATAGACACTACATAGAACTACATGACGAATAAGTTACCAAATTGCCAGAGTCTATTGCGTTTCCGCTAAGAGGTGGTTCCAGCTGATCATAACGCAATGGGTTTTCGTTGGTTCAAATTGTCACTGAGCCGAAAGTATTTTAGAACACGCCCCCGACAGCGCCACCCATCCCACTGCAGCGCAACCGAAAGGATGTTATGTTGAGAATTTGTTGATCCTAGCGGTATTGCTGAGAAACGCCATAGCGCCAGTTTTAAGACGTTGATGCTGTCAACAAGTTTGCGTTTGACTATACCGTCCCCTTGCGCTGGTTTGAAAATAGAGCCCTTAAACTGTCAAACATTTAGGTGCTTCATACAACTGGTCCTAAACTGATCGCATGGTCTGATAAGTGAGCTGACCATGTCTTGATGAACCCACAACCTGAGCTGGCCAGAGGAAAATGGGCTTCCTGTAATGAGTCTGGTTCCTCATAAGGGTATAAGGGTTCTTCCTTTACCCCATCAAAATACTTTTTCCTGAGGGCCGGTGGCAGGGGGGGGGGGTGATGTGGTGTTATAATATCGGAATACACTAATCGCAAAACCACCTGTGACCCTATTTTACATTTGACAAGGACCTGTACACAACTTTGATTTCAAGTGGCAAGTGTAAACAGGTGACTAAGGAGTTGCACAGTGAAAGTGACATTTAAAGAAAATAAAAGAACATACTCTGGGTACAGCCATTTCATGTATGTACACCATGAATTTTTATATTCATCATGAATCATACCTCTCTGCTGAGCTCATGTGGCAAGCATTAGCCTGGTTTGCATTGTTTGCTCATTTTTTATGATTCATAGCTGCACCTGACCTTGAAAAATTATGGATTATGGGTAACTGTGTCCTCCAAATATTTCAGCGAAATGAGAAAGTAGATAAATGAGAAGGTGTGGTTGGTGTGTCGTGTCAATCTAAGGGCAGGAGGTTATTAGAATGTGTGTTTGCTAAAGGACAGGTGTGCCACGCTGTGTGAGTAAGGGATATTAGAATGTGCGTTAACAAAATCTTATCTTAATCAGGATCGTATTAGGATATGTTAGTAAATTACAGGAGGTTATTCGTATGTGTTTCACCTAAATTACAGGAGGTTACTAGTATGTGTTTAATTGAAGTACAGGATGCATTGGTATGTGTTTCAGTTAAAGTACAGGAGGATATTAGTAGGCGTGCCTGTTTCAATATCGGGTTGGATATGTTCCTCCAGCGCTCTGGGATCTAATTTCTGGGAAGGGCACTCTTGCTGGGTTCTGGGAAACACATGGGTTTTGTTTATTTAACAGTGAAAGCACATTGGAGGGGTGGGGGTGGGGGGGTTATTGCCCCCCCCCCCCCCCCCCCCAGTACTTGCTCCATTGTTATGAAAGCGCCCCCCCCCCCCCCCCCTCCACCCTCCCTTCCTAGCCACACACTCTCCCCACAGCCAATGAGAGAGCTGGAATCCCTGTACACCATATTTCATGCCCTTTATAATCTCTTGAGATAGTATTCATAGAACATTTCGTATGTGCATGTGTGTGTATGTTTGGGGGGGGGGGGGGGGGGGGGGGGGGGGGGGGTCCACAGACAGGGTTCTGTAAACACCAGCAGTAAATTAACCGATAAGAGGGTTCCCAAAATACACCACTGCCGCTCTTGTGCACCACCCCCCCCCCATTCACCTGTTGCTATGGTGACATCTCCTTTCCTTTTCCCAAGGTCATCTTTACAGTTTTGTTTTATTTCGAGGAAATACAACAACAAAAAAGGTTATCTGAGCTATCGCCATTCCTTATCCTTGAAATTATACTGTAAGATGTGTTTGTGGCTTTAAAACACTGTTAAGCTATACTTTTAAGGTATCATCTGAGACATTTGGTAATTTAATATTACCTATTCTATACTATTTTACCATGGAATAATGCATGTTCAGGGTGTAAGTTGCTAAAATTATTTTCTTATTGGCCAATTATGTTGGCTGGTGGTTGTGCTTCAACCTGTCTGTAGCTAACAAAATACACTTAGACACCCACACTTGCATTTATTTTGTCGCGTCTATAATGTGCATAACTGGCCACTGACATTTAAGCGCGTGGCTGCTACAACGGTACAGAATGAAACGCGTTGTTCTGCGGCATCATGGAAAATGACAGACGGGGCGCGTTAATGCCACCACCAGCTCATAGCCCCACTCGCTGCGGAGGCGGAACGGTGTGCTTTTCATACCTCATGACTTGTGAATGCCAATTCAATTACCCTCAGATGTTTGGCAAGCAGACCTCGCTGCGGGTGGCTGTGATCTCGCTGCCAGGTTTTTACTGTTTCGTACCAAATTGTCAAAAATAATGTCATAAAATAAAAAAACTGAGAAACTTCGTCCAGGGATCTGAAACGAGCTACTGTTTAAGAAGGCGATGTTTCCACCGACATTATTTGTTCCGCTCGTCATGTGAAACCGCAGGTAGCCTATGACACTTAATCTACAGATGGAATGTAGGCTATAGGTAGGCCTACAGAGGTGATTTTTTTGAAGTCCTTTGGAGTCCGACAGGACACGTTTAAGAAGGAAATGCCGGGGAGGTGGTGAGGTTGGACGTAGCCTACATTACCGAGCTCTCAACATGGACACATGGTGTGTGTGTGTGTATGTTTGTGTGAAGGTATGTGAATTAGTGTGTGTGTATGTGTTTATGTGTGTCAGCTGTTTGTGCATGTGCGAGTGTGACGTGTCGTGCGTCGTTTTAGTGTGTGTGTGTGTGTGTGTGTGTTAGGCCTATGTGTGAGTTAGTGTGTGTGTGTGTGTGTGTGTGTGCGCGCACGAAACCTTTTGATTGTTTTTCCTCCCAAATTAATTTTTTAAATCACTTGCTCGTTTTTGTGGGTTTCAGGCCTGATTTCTGCCTAATTTTCGTTTTTCTGTTTTCTCTGTACAGCATCTTTGTGACAGAGCCTCTGTAAAATTCCCTATCTGGCTACAAATAAAACTGAATTGAATTGAACCTAAAACAATTACACCAGTAAAGCATAGCTACTCGGTAGGCTAGTCAATAACAATAGACTATTACTATAATCGTTCCGAACCAGTCACCCCAGTTCAAAACATTGACAAATAGTGAAATCCAGTAACTATCCTATAGGCGATAACAAACGGTGTTTGTCAAACACAGTTGCGCTTAGAAGACGAATGGGCCAATGTACGGATGCCAGCAGACGCGCTGTCGGGCCTTGTAGGCTTGGTGATAAACCATAACGGTAATTATCCAGTATTTTAAAGCGCAATAACTATAATTACCGCCAAGTTTTCTTTTTTCCCGTAATCATAGCATACTTGATGCCGTATTGAACCACAAAATGTAGTTAACCTCTAAACTTCAGAGGCCACGTTAAATGTTTTCGGGGTTGGGGACGTTGGAGGTGTGGACGACTGGTGTATTCAAATAATGTCATGTTCAAATAGTTTTTTCTTCTCGGAAGTCGGAAATATTCGGACTTCCGAGGTTCATTTGAATACACCATACATCACCGCTCCTGTCAGTTGGGTGTTGACATGACAGCCAATCAGGAGCAACAAAGGCCCATACAGCTTCCATGGGATCACGTGATTGTTAGTGTCGTTTACTTTGAAGTTGCTTGACCGTGTTTCTGATTGGCTTTCATATCAACATCCAATAAACAGGGGCGATGTTTTTTTTGCGGAAGCATTTCACGTGGCCTAACGGGCCTAACTATGGGTAAAGGTATGTTACGCCGATACATGCTATTGCGTCCAGAAATCTAAAAATAAATTATCGTTATGATTTATCGCCATAAGTTTGTCGCCAAATATACTGGCTAACTGACGTGTGAGGATGTGAGGGGTGTGTTGTCGCCGACTGATATGTAGTGGCGTGTCTCCCTGCCCAAACGAAAAACGAATGTCTACCCAGATTAGACAGCAGTTGTAGAACGCTTATTCTTGAGCCCTCTAATGAAAAGTGACCGAGAAAAAAATATTTTTTATATTACTATTATTTACTACCAGGAACACAAGTTGTCCACCGTCACGCATTCTGCTCAGCGACCAGCGGTCGGCCGTGAGGTGTACCAAAACGGGGTCTAATCCAGGCAGCTCCCATTTCATTGGATCCAAGGTGAATGCAAATCATGATGACTGCTAATCTGATGTAAAACCATTTTTTATTTTGCTCATTTCATTTTTTCTTTTTTAAATAAAGAGAGCCAAGAATGCCACCAATGGCAACATTGTTATCAGCGGTTGAAATGATAGGTGTGGGGTGTGATTATATGTTAGCTAAGGACCGGTTTCTCTGTTCTCCCCAGAATAAGCTGTCGTTCTGTTTAGAAGGGGACTTGCCTCAGGTTTTGTAAATAGGCCTACTGACCCATCACAAGCACTGCCCTGTACACGTGGAACAGAATTCAGTAGTGTACAAAACGGCCAGTAGAGGGAGACAAAGCACGCTTTCATCTGTATCGTGCCACTAGTCCAAAATACAATACTGCAATTAAAAATATAGCAATAAATCAGTGTTGATCGAACTCGTTAGGCAAACAAATATGAATAGCCTATCAGGTTTTTATACGGGAAGACCTTTCAAGAAGTCAGACGGTACCTTTTTTTCTTTGATTGGAATGCAGGAAACCCAGAAACCCTCGCTCGAGATATTTTGCGCCGCTTGCTGGAAATATTGTAAATTGCAGGAGAAACCCATCACCAGCATTTATGGCGTTTTAGCCTGATACAACTTGTGTGGTCTTGCCTCTTCCTTTCCTGAATTTTCTATAACAACCACTTCATAATGCCAAGAAAAAAACCAAACTTGCAGAACATCCACTAATGCTGTAATATTACGAGTTATATTTACGGTTTAATATTATGTTCCATGGTCTGAAACCTTAGCCATTTTGAGGTGGGGCAGTTAATCCTCTACAAACCTGCCAAGTTGTGCCTGTTTTGTTTTTTTGTGTGTTGTTAAATAAACCATCGAGATTTAATTGTGGTGTTTCCAGGTGGCTGCTGGGAAACGCTCACACCCAAAAAACAGACTGGGCCCTGGAGATGCAGGCTTTTGTTGGTTTTTTTAGCCCCAGTGATTTTATACAGGAAACATGGCAATCAACCTCCAGGGTAAAACTCAATAAAAGAGCGACCAACCTTTTATCTGTGAGAAAAAATGCTAAATATATATCCATAAGTGTGTGTCTCTTAGCCATCCATTCAAGCAATATTTCTGTACAAATGTTAAGTTTTTTTTTACTGATGCCAAAAAGGGTTGAAAATGTAATCTCCCACTCAACCTCACATTCATTCTTACACTACATTAGGTATTCATAACCTACATTGGCTATGATCAGGCACACAAGTAATAAATCGAGATATGCTGGAATGGAGTCCAAGGCAACAGAGATGTCTCCAATTAGCAATTAGTCTTGGTTTAACACTCAGTATTACATTAATGAAACTCATTAGCACAGTTAGCATGAGCAACCCCCGATGCCTCCATTTAACTGTTATCAGCATGTCATAACCAGTCATAACAAGCTGCTTACAGCACTGTTAATATATGCAGTAAATTTTTGGGAATAAAAATTTTAAATGATTGCTGCATGTTACGTCAGCGTCATGACGTCATGCTTATAACAGCGATATACATGTCTGCATTACTTTACATAGTACAAAGTTACCATATTCTCCCTTAATATGTAGAATATATTTTTCAATATGGAATTAAATGTACATATATTCAGTGCAGTGGAGGGCTGGTGCAAAACCAGATTTAGATTCTACCTTGACTGGCCCACCAATCAAGTAGCCCTTGTATCCTGTATCTTCATTTTCTAGGGCCGTGTCTGAATCAGCACTCTTCCACACTGTTGAGTAGCCTTGGTGAGTACACTGGGGCTGTGTCTGAATCAGCACTCTTCCACACTGTTGAGTAGCCTTGGTGAGTACACTGGGGCTGTGTCTGAATCAGCACTCTTCCACACTGTTGAGTAGCCTTGGTGAGTACACTGGGGCTGTGTCTGAATCAGCACTCTTCCACACTGTTGAGTAGCCTTGGTGAGTACACTGGGGCCGTGTCTGAATCAGCACTCTTCCACACTGTTGAGTAGCCTTAGTGAGTACACTGGGGCTGTGTCTGAATCAGCACTCTTCCACACTGTTGAGTAGCCTTGGTGAGTACACTGGGGCTGTGTCTGAATCAGCACTCTTCCACACTGTTGAGTAGCCTTGGTGAGTACACTGGGGCTGTGTCCGAATCAGCACTCTTCCACACTGTTGAGTAGCCTTGGTGAGTACACTGGGGCTGTGTCCGAATCAGCACTCTTCCACACTGTTGAGTAGCCTTGGTGAGTCGATAGGGCGAGAAAGTCGTAGAGTACGCAAAATTTGAAAGTACTTTGAAAGTATCCCAATTTAGCTGTAAAACCACGGACATGGCAACACTAGTAGGACGTCTTATGACCTGCTTACGACACTTCCACAGTGCATTTGGAAAATAGGATGGCGGATATTTTTCGCGGATTGCTAAACAGTGCACATTAAACAGCACACTTCTGCCAGTGCACTGTACGCAGGAGACAGGGTGCAGAAGACAGGGCTCTGATTCGGACACAGCCTAGAACTTTTTCTAGAACTCGTGTCTTGTAGTTTATCGTCTCGTAATCAGGCCTCCTCTTAATACTTAGCCATAGCTTTACTGCCTTAGCCTTAATACTTAGCCATAGCTTTACTGACTTACCCTTAATACTTAGCCATAGCTTTACTGCCTTAGCCTTAATACGTAGCCATAGCTTTACTGACTTAGCCTTAATACTTAGCCATAGCTTTACTGACTTACCCTTAATACTTAGCCATAGCTTTACTGCCTTAGCCTTAATACGTAGCCATAGCTTTACTGACTTAGCCTTAATACTTAGCCACAGCTTTACTGCCTTAGCCTTAATACTTAGCCATAGCTTTACTGCCTTAGCCTTAATACTTAGCCACAGCTTTACTGCCTTAGCCTTAATACTTAGCCATAGCTTTACTGCCTTAGCCTTAATACTTAGCCACAGCTTTACTGACTTAGCCTTAATACGTAGCCATAGCTTTACTGACTTAGCCTTAATACTTAGCCACAGCTTTACTGCCTTAGCCTTAATACTTAGCCATAGCTTTACTGCCTTAGCCTTAATACTTAGCCACAGCTTTACTGACTTAGCCTTAATACTTAGCCATAGCTTTTACTGCCTTAGCCTTAATACTTAGCCATAACAGCTTTGACCTGTTTGTAGTTGTTCCAATGACCCTCGGTATGCACTTATTGTACGTCGTTTTGGATAAAAGTGTCGGCTAAATTAATGAAATGTATGATATATATACATGAATAGCATGTATGATAAATGCTGCGTGATATTAATACTCACACAAATTACCTTAATATTTACACCCTATAGGCTTCCCAGTCCGTTACCATGTGTGGTAGTGCTGAACAGCTGTTCATGTGGAGCAAAACCTCTCACGCTTCACTAATGTAGCTGTGTAAGACGGAGTTTTACCCCAGCCAGGAAACCCAAACATGCAAGAGCTTCTCAACAGGTGAGCCCCAAAATACAGGCAAAATATGTCTCACTGACCACAACTGTATGGGGTGATAAAAAATAAAAATAAAAAACAACATTGGGCAGATTGACTCAATCACAGCTTTACCCAAACCCCAAACAGCAACAACACTACGCCATCTATAAATACTGTTTATTTGATGTTTTTTTTTAGTCATATCAGCATTTAAAACTAAAACCAACAGACTCCAGCCGGCAGAATGGCAATACAGGGAGCAGCAGTGAACCCCTTTACATGTGTTTATTTACCTGTACAGAGTATCTACGCTTCCGTTTAATAAAAAGTGTTAACACCCCCCCCCCCGATCCCTAAAGGTCGTATCTGCACAGTTATTCCCTTACAGAGGAGTTACGACAGGAAGTGCAGGTACAACAGAAATGCCAAAGCAGTGTGTGGTTACAGGAAGTGAGCGTCATATCCCACAATGCACTGGGTGAAAACAGGATGGAGGGGGGTGGGGGTCCCAGTCAGACACCCAAGCATGCATACAGTAAGACAGACAGACAGACAGACCTGAAGGCCAGCGACTTGTTCAGCCACTCTGCCATACACCCATTGGTTAGTGAACATCGGTTAAGTTACTGACATTAGTCACACACCCCCCCCCCCCTTTAATCTGTGTACCCCCCCAATTTCAGTCCTGATGTCAGGGCCTCTCTGCAGGTACTGCTGTTCCAACACATTCTACACAGACTAAACATACACAAAATGAACACACGCACGCACGCACGCGCACACACACAGGATATATCATTTACGTTGTGCATAGTTTCAGGATGGTCTCGTTTGTATGCATTTCCTTTCCAAAATCTAAATAAAGGTTCAAAACACAAAGAATGTGCAACAGAGGACCGCTGTGTGGGCATATCAATTAAAAACCTGTTATTCTAATAAAAGCAACTTGAAATCAGCCGAAAACACACACTCTACCACATACAATTCCCTCCAGATCACTTTTATAGTGTACATAATATTTAAAAAAAATTAAAGTAAAAAGATAAGCCACAAATGTTAACTTAAACAAGCTTATTTTTTAATGGATTTGCAAAATTGTTTGAATTTCCAAAGAGAACTATTCAAACTACCCGCCATCCCCTGACTGAGTAAATTAGTGCTATTCTTCTCAAGAGTAACTTGGTAAACTTACAAAAGTTTTCCCATCCAAAGAAATTAGCATGCAGGAAAAATATAAGAGAATAAAATAAAATAAAAATGTAAAATAAATCATATTGAGAAGGAAAAAAAAAAACACAAAAAAAAACAAACAAACATTCTCTTCGGTCTAATACAAGAAATTCAAACGTTTCTGCACTTCCTTTTTTTAAAAGTTTAAATCATATTGACACTGTCATGGAGAAGCAGTACGAATTTAATATTGAACTCAAATTATTAACTGTCAATGCACCACTGAGGTGTCTCTCGCCATGGTAACGCTTCCTCGCCATGGTTACTGCAGGTAAGGCACAGGACAAAATAAAATCCCACCTGGAAAGTTTGAGGCAAGATCTACACCGATGTTCTGCCTCATCACTTTCGCTCTTTGTATACAAATGACCAAATACAGTTATACACAAATCCCACTATTGTACAAAACTGTTAATTCTACACATGGCGTTTTTTTGTTTTGTTTTTCATAATATCCCCCCCACCCCCATTCAATTCTGACCACTTATTTTGGCGGATTGAAACCACATGGAGTTGAGGTTGATCAGGAATATTGACTAAAATAACAACCTAAGCAATTTTAAAAAAAGAAATAATGTAGTGGTGAGTTGGACATTTTTTTTCTTTTCTTTTGTATACTTTAAAATAAATGACAAGAAACATATGATTTCTCTTGTTTATCTTTACATTTCTGAAATAATTATACTGTCAGCAAGCATTCACAAGTGGAAGAAGGAAAGAGTTAAGAGAAAGAGAGGGGGGTAGAGAGAGAGAGAGCGAGAGAAAAAGGCGTTTTAATTTCAGACAGAATGGATTATTTGCACAGAACAGGAGAGAGGGAGAGAGAATGAAAGATGAGTCAGTGAGTGATGATAGGGGGAGGAATGGTGGAGGGATGGAGAGAGGGACAGACGCAGACGGACGGAAAGAAAGCTGTTCAGCTGCAGCACTTGCTCTTCCACCCCGTGACTCCACTCCCACTGCTGATATCTACATTCTCACTGTTGGGCTCTTTCACCGGAGTCTGAGAGAGAGAGAGGAGAGAGGGGGGGGGAGAGAGGGAGAGAGAGGGAGAGAGAGAGAGAGAGAGAGAGAGAGAGGGGGGGGGAGAGAGGGGGAGAGAGAGAGAGGGGGGGAGAGAGGGAGAGAGAGAGGGGGGGAGAGAGGGGGAGAGAGAGGGGGAGAGAGAGAGAGAGGGGGAGAGAGAGAGAGAGAGAGGGGGGGGAGAGAGGGAGAGAGAGAGGGGGGGGAGAGAGGGAGAGAGGGGGAGAGAGAGGGAGTGAGAGGGGGAGAGAGTGAGGGGAGAGAGAGAGGGTAGAATATTGGTTATCAGTAAACTTAAATCTAAGCACTCAAATCTAAAATCTGTATCAAATCAGTTTCATCCTTCATGAAAGGAAGATATAAATGAATAAATAATGAGAATAAGAATAATAATTTAACTTCATAAAGGTTTTAAAAGGTAGAGCATGACAGACAGAGAGAGAGAGAGAGAGAGCGAGCCCACCTTTCTAAGAATGTCTTCCGCTAACGTGAGGAAGGCCTTCTCGATGTTGATATTCGCCTTTGCGCTCGTCTCAAAAAACCTAATACCGTGTTCTCTGGCGATCTGGGGGGGAGAAGAGAGGAGGGGGTTGCCAGCGGTTACCAGTGGTCGTTCGGCAACTTAACCCAACCCTGATGGTGTGAGTCCAGGGCCGTGTCCACAATCAGCGCACTTGCATACTTTTTATTATTATTATTATTATTTTTATTTTTTTTAAAGCTGTTAAGTATGCAACAATTCTGAAAATTTAGTGTGGCTAAAAGCATCTGCCAAATGAATGTAATGTAATGTGTTCTTAATATCCCCGGATCATATACTCATTTCCGGGTTTTCGCTGATAATTGTATATTTTTGGACATGTTTTGCATACTGCATGTCACTAAACAGTATGCAATAAGTAGTATACAGTATGCTAGTACACAGTAAACAGGACGCAGTAGATAGGGCTCTGACTCGGGACACAGCCCAGGTATCGGGTTACAGCAGGGGTCACACCGGCGAGGAAGCATGCAATGAAAGTAGAAAGCAGAGCATGGGGCGACAGAACGGGCCCAAGGTCAGCGAGCCGTGTTCATGTAAGCCAATCCACGCGCGACTACACAGCGGAACAAGTGACCGGCCATTTGGGATTTATGTCGTCCAAAAGTAAATCAGACCCAACACTTCGTTGCGGTTTTATGTGCCGTAACTTCAGCTGCCTTTCAACAGCAGTGGTGTGGTATAATGGTTAGGGAACAGAGCTGGTACAACAGCAGTGGTGTGGTATAATGATTAGGGAACAGAGCTGGTACAACAGCAGTGGTGTGGTATAATGGTTAGAGAAAAGAGCTGGTACAACAGCAGGGGTGTGGTATAATGGTTAGAGAAAAGAGCTGGTACAACAGCAGTGGTGTGGTATAATGGTTAGAGAACAGAGCTGGTACAACAGCAGTGGTGTGGTATAATGGTTAGGGAACAGAGCTGGTACAACAGCAGTGGTGTGGTATAATGGTTAGAGAAAAGAGCGGGTACAACAGCAGGGGTGTGGTATAATGGTTAGAGAAAAGAGCTGGTACAACAGCAGTGGTGTGGTATAATGGTTAGAGAACAGAGCTGGTACAACAGCAGTGGTGTGGTATAATGGTTAGGGAACAGAGCTGGTACAACAGCAGGGGTGTGGTATAATGATTAGGGAACAGCTGGTACAACAGCAGGGGTGTGGTATAATGGTTAGAGAACAGAGCTGGTACAACAGCAGGGGTGTGGTATAATGATTAGGGAACAGCTGGTACAACAGCAGGGGTGTGGTATAATGATTAGGGAACAGAGCTGGTACAACAGCAGCGGTGTGGTATAATGGTTAGGGAACAGAGCTGGTATAACAGCAGTGGTGTGGTATAATGGTTAGGGAACAGAGCTGGTACAACAGCAGGGGTGTGGTATAATGATTAGGGAACAGAGCTGGTACAACAGCAGCGGTGTGGTATAATGGTTAGGGAACAGAGCTGGTATAACAGCAGTGGTGTGGTATAATGGTTAGGGAACAGAGCTGGTACAACAGCAGCGGTGTGGTATAATGGTTAGGGAACAGAGCTGGTATAACAGCAGTGGTGTGGTATAATGGTTAGGGAACAGCTGGTACAACAGCAGGGGTGTGGTATAATGATTAGGGAACAGAGCTGGTACAACAGCAGCGGTGTGGTATAATGGTTAGGGAACAGAGCTGGTATAACAGCAGTGGTGTGGTATAATGGTTAGGGAACAGAGCTGGTACAACAGCAGGGGTTGTGGTATAATGATTAGGGAACAGAGCTGGTACAACAGCAGTGGTGTGGTATAATGGTTAGAGAACAGAGCTGGTACAACAGCAGTGGTGTGGTATAATGGTTAGGGAACAGAGCTGGTACAACAGCAGTGGTGTGGTATAATGGTTAGGGAACAGAGCTGATACAACAGCAGTGGTGTGGTATAATGGTTAGGGAACAGAGCTGGTACAACAGCAGGGGTGTGGTATAATGATTAGGGAACAGCTGGTACAACAGCAGGGGTGTGGTATAATGGTTAGGGAACAGAGCTGGTACAACAGCAGGGGTGTGGTATAATGGTTAGAGAACAGAGCTGGTATAACAGCAGTGGTGTGGTATAATGATTAGGGAACAGAGCTGGTACAACAGCAGGGGTGTGGTATAATGGTTAGGGAACAGAGCTGGTACAACAGCAGTGGTGTGGTATAATGGTTAGAGAACAGAGCTGGTATAACAGCAGTGGTGTGGTATAATGATTAGGGAACAGAGCTGGTACAACAGCAGGGGTGTGGTATAATGGTTAGGGAACAGAGCTGGTACAACAGCAGGGGTGTGGTATAATGGTTAGGGAACAGAGCTGGTACAACAGCAGTGGTGTGGTATAATGGTTAGAGAACAGAGCTGGTATAACAGCAGTGGTGTGGTATAATGGTTAGGGAACAGAGCTGGTACAACAGCAGGGGTGTGGTATAATGGTTAGGGAACAGAGCTGGTACAACAGCAGGGGTGTGGTATAATGGTTAGGGAACAGAGCTGGTACAACAGCAGTGGTGTGGTATAATGGTTAGGGAACAGAGCTGGTACAACAGCAGTGGTGTGGTATAATGGTTAGGGAACAGAGCTGATACAACAGCAGTGGTGTGGTATAATGGTTAGGGAACAGAGCTGGTACAACAGCAGGGGTGTGGTATAATGGTTAGGGAACAGAGCTGGTACAACAGCAGTGGTGTGGTATAATGGTTAGGGAACAGAGCTGGTACAACAGCAGGGGTGTGGTATAATGGTTAGAGAACAGAGCTGGTATAACAGCAGTGGTGTGGTATAATGATTAGGGAACAGAGCTGGTACAACAGCAGGGGTGTGGTATAATGGTTAGGGAACAGAGCTGGTACAACAGCAGTGGTGTGGTATAATGGTTAGAGAACAGAGCTGGTATAACAGCAGTGGTGTGTATAATGATTAGGGAACAGAGCTGGTACAACAGCAGGGGTGTGGTATAATGGTTAGGGAACAGAGCTGGTACAACAGCAGGGGTGTGGTATAATGGTTAGGGAACAGAGCTGGTACAACAGCAGTGGTGTGGTATAATGGTTAGAGAACAGAGCTGGTATAACAGCAGTGGTGTGGTATAATGGTTAGAGAACAGAGCTGGTATAACAGCAGTGGTGTGGTATAATGGTTAGGGAACAGAGCTGGTACAACAGCAGGGGTGTGGTATAATGGTTAGGGAACAGAGCTGGTACAACAGCAGTGGTGTGGTATAATGATTAGGGAACAGAGCTGGTACAACAGCAGGGGTGTGGTATAATGGTTAGGGAACAGAGCTGGTACAACAGCAGGGGTGTGGTATAATGGTTAGGGAACAGAGCTGGTACAACAGCAGTGGTGTGGTATAATGGTTAGAGAACAGAGCTGGTATAACAGCAGTGGTGTGGTATAATGGTTAGAGAACAGAGCTGGTATAACAGCAGTGGTGTGGTATAATGGTTAGGGAACAGAGCTGGTACAACAGCAGGGGTGTGGTATAATGGTTAGGGAACAGAGCTGGTACAACAGCAGTGGTGTGGTATAATGATTAGGGAACAGAGCTGGTACAACAGCAGTGGTGTGGTATAATGGTTAGAGAACAGAGCTGGTACAACAGCAGTGGTGTGGTATAATGGTTAGGGAACAGAGCTGGTACAAGAGCAGTGGTGTGGTATAATGGTTAGGGAACAGAGCTGGTATAACAGCAGTGGTGTGGTATAATGGTTAGGGAACAGAGCTGGTATAACAGCAGTGGTGTGGTATAATGGTTAGGGAACAGAGCTGATACAACTGCAGTGGTGTGGTATAATGATTAGGGAACAGAGCTGGTACAACAGCAGGGGTGTGGTATAATGGTTAGGGAACAGAGCTGGTACAACAGCAGGGGTGTGGTATAATGGTTAGGGAACAGAGCTGGTACAACAGCAGTGGTGTGGTATAATGGTTAGAGAACAGAGCTGGTATAACAGCAGTGGTGTGGTATAATGGTTAGAGAACAGAGCTGGTATAACAGCAGTGGTGTGGTATAATGGTTAGGGAACAGAGCTGGTACAACAGCAGGGGTGTGGTATAATGGTTACGGGAACAGAGCTGGTACAACAGCAGTGGTGTGGTATAATGATTAGGGAACAGAGCTGGTACAACAGCAGTGGTGTGGTATAATGGTTAGAGAACAGAGCTGGTACAACAGCAGTGGTGTGGTTATAATGGTTAGGGAACAGAGCTGGTACAAGAGCAGTGGTGTGGTATAATGGTTAGGGAACAGAGCTGGTATAACAGCAGTGGTGTGGTATAATGGTTAGGGAACAGAGCTGGTATAACAGCAGTGGTGTGGTATAATGGTTAGGGAACAGAGCTGATACAACTGCAGTGGTGTGGTATAATGTTAGGGAACAGAGCTGGTAACTCAAGAGGCTGCGGGTTTGATTCCCAGACAGGGAACAGTTATTGTACCCTTGAGCGAGGGTAACCTGAAACACTTTCTACAGCAGTGCGTGTAAAAAAAACAAAAAAACAATACAAGCAACAGCTCTGAGCCAATCACAGTGGACGGGTTTCAGTGTTTCCTGAAGCAGTTTAACCTTCCTGTTACGTTAGCATTTTACTTATGTATTTGTGTTAAGGTGCGACGGGTCAATATTTTTAAAAAGTTCCAAATATATATATTTTTTTATTTTATTTTTTAAATTATTATTTTCAATTGTACAAAAATAAAGTATTTTGGGGTCATATGGAGCCTAAAGAACAGGAAGGGGAAATAAAATGGCACAGGTGAGGGGGGGAGGAATCTGACCTGTTCTCCCTTGGCCTTGGGAACCACCCTCTTATCTTCCATGTCACACTTGTTGCCGAGCAGCATCCTCTCCACGTCCTCATTGGCATGCTGAAACAAAACCAGCCAGACAGATCTGTTAATCGTTCAGAGATGACCCCTTTACTTCCTGGCCTGTCAGAACGGAGTTCCTGTCTGGGTATCTGTCAGCATGTACAACGGCACAGGGGGGTTCCAAGCCAGGGAACCTCTGAAAAACTATAAGATAAATTATTCACACTATATATTAATATTTAATACGTGTATGTTTCTGTTTAATTATCAAAATGATACCATCCCTCTCATGAGCTGAGAAAAACCTGCTCCCTCTCTCCCTCCCTCTCTCACCTCGTCAATGTTCCGAAGCCACTTGCTAATGTTCTCGAAGCTCTTGGCGTTTGTGATGTCATAAACCAGCATGATTCCCCATGGCTCCCCTGTAGTACGAGGTCGTGATGGTGTGAAAGCGCTCCTGTCCGGCGGTGTCCCTGCAGGCCAAAAACCACGAAACGCACAATCAAGCAACCCTGCGCATTACGGCTCCAGCACGTGCTAAATGCTAACATTATTATCATTACGGTTATAATCAACCCTGCAGGACAAAATGCAGTACCATTTGCATTCCACCAGGGGGAGCCCTCAGTGTCTACATGAGCCAGGCCCAGCAGCAGTTTGTCTCCTGAGAAGACAGGTGGAACCCTGGAAGCAGGGGGGGGGGGGGGGGGGGGGGGTTCCCCCACATTTTACCCAGCCAGGGGTGTAGGCAGTGGGGAGGCAAATGGTTCCGATGATATAATTTTTACAAAATAAATTAGCAAACCTTAAATACATGTCTAAAAGTAACCGGCCAATCAGAGGCACTTGGGGAACTCCTTGCCCTGTAAGCTAAAATCACATTGTTCCCCCCCTAAAAAAGTAATAAACCACTCACCATATCTGTAATTTTATCTTCTTTCCTTGTAATTCAACAGTTTTGATCTTGAAATCAATTCCTGCAAATACAAAGAGAACACTTTTATTCAAGACCTAATTGTATTTATTTATTTAGCGCGCTAACAGGGTTTAACGAGTCTGGGAGCCGGTTAAGGGGGCTACTCAGCGGCCCCGTTACGTAATTCTACAGGTGAACAGTCTTGCAAAATTCCACCTGCTGGTGACATAATTCAAATCTCCCCCCATGCTGAAAGTGCAGAGTCTATAAATAACACCAATAGCCTCTAGTACCCCGACACCCCCCCCCCCACCCCCCCCAAGCATTCGCTTCACATTTCTTATCAGTGTGTAAAACCTACACATTTTTAACTGCATCAACTGGCCTGTGACGAGCAATTTTAGCATTTCAGAAATCAGAATTTTGCTGCCGTGGATTGTACGCAGACACGCATGCACGCACGCAAAGACACGCACGCACGCACGCACGTAGACGTCAGTACCACTGGTTCCGGCCGGCTGCTGTGATTGACCGGCCTCCTAATTGAGGATGTGTCGGGACAGACGAAGCTCAGCTTTAAAACAGGGAAGCCATTGTGAGGCCTGAACAGCAGCGGCAGCGTGACGGCCGAGCGAGTATCCCAGCGTCCTTCACTTCAGCCGCTATGCTAATGCTTCTGACAACCAGCTACAGCCTTTAATCAAGCTGTCGCTTTCATTTACCCTACCACAACAATGAATGAACAAATGAGAGAGAGGGAGAGAAAGAGAGGGAGAGAGAGAGGAGAGAGGGAGAGAGATAGAGGATGAGTTCTCTCAGTGCGCTGACTATCATCGTATTCTTTGAGTGTCCCATCACACAAGACTCGGTCTGACCAGCTCCAGACACCACAAGCCACAGGAAGTGGGCGACGCCGCGAGCGAGCAAGCGAATGAACGAATGTTTAAACGGGTCTGAGAGAAGAAGTCCGGGCCGGTTTCACACGTCCTGCAGAACAACCCAGCACTCTGGAACTCTTAACAGCAGGAACGGGTCATTTCTCCTAAAACACAAAGGCCAACAGAGGGACTATTGATATTACACAAAAAACTGAAAAAAAAAGACTGGAATTGGGGAACTGGCAACTGGGTTTTACTGCAAGTGAACAATGATCCGTTTATGTTACATTTTTATTTTTCTCAAGGCCGTTTATTATGGTTTTTGTTTTGTTCTTTTCATGTTGATGTAGGACAGAGAGCTGCTGACGGTAATCACCGTCCGTTCTGCGGTTTTTAAAAACCCAACAAACGGTGAAACAGAATGTGGGATTCACCCGCTCGCTTTGTAAAGTCAATACTGCTGGAACAATGAAACCACAGAGCCCACAGCTTGAAGGGAAGCCCTGCTGGCCGGTGGCGTAACAGGTGGCGTTCAAACACAACATTTCAAACGCAGCTGATAAATCTCCCTTCCTGGGGGGCTCTAGCTGTGGTTTGGGGGGGGGCGAGGACAGGACACGGGTCACTATAACCGGGGACGCACGAGATTCGGCTCCACCCGAGGGGACAGGAGACGCCATATAGCAGCCGTTTATCATCCGTTTGTAACATAGGACTGTTTTAGTGCACATTTTCGGAATGCGTTACTAATTTTGCTCACTAGGGGGGCAGTAACGGGAAAGCCTCAGTTTCTTACAGGCTTGTTCAACCCTTTCAAACATGTAGTCTATTGAAATACACAGTTCAGCTGATATCTGTCACTCTGGACAGGACGGGTAGGTTCTGCACTGGGGAGACGGTTCTTGTGTGTGTTGGGGGTTGGGGGTTGGGGTCAGGAACATTACATTGGCAACAACCCTACATTGGCCACGGGGGGTAACGGTTTGGAAGGAGTTAACATTACATTAGTCATGTAGCAGACGCTTTTATCCAAAGCGACATACAAGGCTGTGATTGGTCAAAGCAAGAAGGCCGCAAATAACAGAGCCCTCAGCCGCTTTGAGATCAGCTTCCTCCAGCCGGCCGTTCAGACCAGTCCTGCATGGCTGTTAAAAAAGTGAAAAAAGGTGAACAGGAAGCAGTCGCTCACAGGTGAACAGGAATCAGTCGCTCACAGGTGAACAGGAAGCAGTCGCTCACAGGTGAACAGGAAGCAGTCGCTCACAGGTGAACAGGAAGCAGTCGCTCACAGGAGAACAGGAAGCAGTCGCTCACAGGTGAATAGGAACAGCGTTTCCCCCAGGTTGTCTTTGTAGGCGGGGTGGTATCTGTGATCGTTGACGGGGTTACTTTTGCTTCCCTGAGTTAACGTAACCTAAACAAATCTTTTTTTCTGAGCGTGGCCACAAATTACCGCGAATCAAAACACTAATTATCGCCATTTTATATTATCAGACGGGGGCGGCAAGCTCCGTAGGGCAAACACTGAAAAAGCAGTCACTCACAGGTGAACAGGAAGAAGCAGTCACTCACAGGTGAACAGGAAGAAGCAGTCACTAACAGGTGAACAGGAAGTAGCAGTCACTCACAGGTGAACAGGAAGAAGCAGTCACTCACAGGTGAACAGGAAGAAGCAGTCACTCACAGGTGAACAGGAAGAAGCAGTCACTCACAGGTGAACAGGAAGAAGCAGTCACTCACAGGTGAACAGGAAGAAGCAGTCACTCACAGGTGAACAGGAAGTAGCAGTCACTCACAGGTGAACAGGAAGTAGCAGTCACTCACAGGTCCTTACCCACCCTGCGTGACTGCTGCCAGAAAAATTCCCAGCAGTTTGAGCTCCTTGTGTTTGACGTTTTCTGTGGGTTTGGATCACATTTGTGTTTGCAAATAATTGGGTCAAACGCCCGAGCAAATGAACGTGCACCGTGACAAATGTTTTGTGAAATGCGCTATGCGAATAAATTAGATTCGATCTGATTTGGATACAGACTGCCACCTGATATACACAGTTACCAAGGTGATTTGGCGGGCGGTAGGCCTCGTTAGCCACGGTAACAAGGCCACTCCCAGACCCGAGGGCAGTCCTATCAGACGGGAGACTCCCCAGCCAGGGAGGAACGGGCCAGTTCAGCTCCCTCCCGAATAACCGATGACATCATCTGTACGGGTGCAGCAGAGAAAACCAGGAGCGGATCGCTGGCAGCGGAGCCGGCTGCATGACTCATCGTCTCTCGCGCTTCCTGTAAACGGACACCGCCCAACAGTTTCCAAATCACTCTCAGTTTCTTCTGACCGTACGACCGAAGGAACTCTGACAGACCAAACATCACGAGTGTCCAACCGCTAACCGCCAAATTAGCAGGTCGCACGTCACAGGTCTGTTAACAGATGAATCAGCAAGTTCACGGTTTTCCCCCCACAGTTTGATGTTCATACGCACCCCCAGAAACCCACGCTGCATTTTAACAGGGACAAAATCAGCCGACTCCACCCAAACCGCTGGGAATAAAAACGTGAAAATGATCTGAGATCAGCGCTGGATTTACACCGTCGGTGGAGGTTAGGTTGGGAGTTGAGGTGTGGGTGGAGGTTTGGTTGGGGGTGGGGAGGTGGGGTGTCGAGGCATTGGTGGGGGTAGAGGTTTTGGGTGGAGAGGTAAGGGTGGGGGTGGGTGGGTGTTTTGGGGGGAGGTGGGGAGTAGAGGTGTTGGTGGAGGTAGAGGTTTGAGTGAAGGTGGGGGTGTGGGTGGAGGTTTGGTTGGGAGTAGAGGTGTTGGTGGGGCTGGAGGTTTTGGGTGGAGGTGGAGGGGGTAAGGGAGGGGTGGAGGTGGAGGGGTAAGGGAGGGGTGGGTGGGTGATTTGGGTGGGGGGTGGGGGGGCGTGGACCGGTGCAGGACACCATTGGAAGCTTTTGGCTGCTGAAACCTGAGCTCTCGTGGCTGTTCATTCATGGAATGAGGACAGAGCCGGGGTGGGGGGGTGGGGGTGGGGGTGCTGACGAAGCAGCTCCTCTTCCTCGGCCTCTTCTGAAGCCTGCAGCTCCTCCTCCTCCTCAAGGGGTGTCTGCTTACACAAGGACGGGACCGTCTGTGTACAAACGCTCGCTCGCCTCAACACCTTCGCTCGCCCAACACCTTCCCTCGCTCGCCTCAACACCACAAGCTGAGGTTGTACGGCCGCGTTAAACGCATCACGTGCACGCAGCTTTGGACAAGAGCGCCTGGGTCAAGGCCTCAACTGTGCTGCTGCAGTCTCTACAGAATGCAAAAAAACAAGGATTTTAATCCATCTGAACACCACCGAAACACAGGAAATGAGAAGACTAATGAATGAGCAGTTATTATGGAGTTTTCAGAGCAAGAAGGACTGATAACCGTACTGCACAGAGCGGTCTGATGTAGTCAGAACTGAGGACGAGATAAGGGCAGGCCTATCAATACCAACATCGACATAAACACCAACATCGGCTACCAAGAGGAGGGACCAGCAGTCCACAATGAGGGCTGCTGCTGTAGAGTTGTGCGAGACGATAAGGTCGTGTAATATTTTCAGATGGATCCTGCATCCTCACCTGAGGTTCAGGGTTGGCCAGTCCCAACTTTCCTGTAAAACGTCTTTGTGACAGTGTCTCTATGTTTTTGATTTACGCTATGTTTTTAAAAACAAATAAAATTTAACTGAATTTAACTACATCCTGCCCTTGTGAAAAACAAAACGAAACAAAAAAAAAAAATAGAGATGTAAATGAAAGCTGGCAGGTGTTTATCTGCCCACAATCCTGCCCGCCTCCGTGCGACATTCCGACTGTTTCTTTCAAGGATTCCCTGGAGCAGCAATAGAAGAG
Source organism: Synaphobranchus kaupii (assembly GCA_029718625.1). Lineage (NCBI taxonomy): Eukaryota > Metazoa > Chordata > Actinopteri > Anguilliformes > Synaphobranchidae > Synaphobranchus > Synaphobranchus kaupii. Next base: position 3,193,223 of record CM056381.1, on the reverse strand, counting down.
CCCACACTGCAATAAAGCAAAGTCATTTCACTGGACCCGATGCTCAAGCCACGGGGCTCTCAAACCGTTTTACACGTCGTGCCTGTAGTGAGCCGAGCTTCCCAGGAACCAGCACACGTTAAGCAGTGTTTCCCGCTTTTCCCAAGAAAAACAGGAATGCAGCAGAGAGGTAGTAGAACAAACAGCTTTATCCACACTGGCCTGAAAGGCTAACCTTGTTAGCACTGACGAGCTACTGAACATAATCTAGTCATGGTGTTTAATCGCCTTTAACACTCAAAGCGTGGGCAAACTAAAACCGACTGATGCGTTGTATCGATGGGCAGCCATACATTTAGAAAAAAAGTGGAAATATGCTCCTCACGACTGGTGCCATGGAAACACCAGTCCTGCTCAGCCATTGGTCACAGTAGACGCCTCTACATAGAAGGCAAAATAATCATGTTTTATTGTCACTAATTGTGATTTTTATCAGACTCCATTAAAGTGTCTTTGGACATTAGCCGTTCTGCGGTCTACGAGGCTTCTGACCGTCTGTTAAATCATACGCAGTCTGTTCCTGATGCGCAGATATATTTCACTGAAACAGACTGCCCGTTTTCATTGTTTTTTTTGGCATAAATGAGGCGGCTCACTGGCCATATATGTTTTGTACTTAGGGCCTTGTAATGCTTACAGTGAGGCACTCTGTACTGACGTCTACATGCGCATACTAGGATTATACGCATACTGACGTCTACATGTGCATACTAGGATTATACGCATACTGACGTCTACATGTGCATACTAGGACTATACGCATACTGACGTCTACATGTGCATACTAGGATTATACGTGACAACAAGCAATGAAATTCCTCTACTTCCAGTCAACACATGTAATTGCTAAATATTTTCTGTTTGTGGTTCCCCAAATTGTTCCGTTTGAATGTAATTTGCAAGAGTGATTTTTTTTTTTTTTTGCATGTTTCTGTATATTCTGCCCTATCACTCTGCGTCGTGCCAGATTGACGCCAACGAGCGCGGCAGCCTACGCACGCGTACCCTAAACATCCTTAAACATCCTTAAATATCCGCGTTCCAGCAGTTTTAACGACTGGTTTTCGCACACGCTCAGAAAGCAAACGGGTATTAAAAAATAAGAGGAGTGGCAGAGCGCTATAAACACTGCACTGCGAGTACCGACCTGGCCATATCATTAATCAACGCTTACCTAACGCTTGAAGCTTGCAGGTTATTTTTCCGCATACTCCTTTTAAACGAGTTTAACGGGTTTGCGTTTCGCAACAGCCGACAGGCAAAGGGCTCATGCCGCAGCTGAGGAATCGTGGGAGAGCCGCAATCTCCGCCAAAACCTACCAAAGCCAAATCCGCAACAGTAACGCAGCCCTTTAAAAATAAAAAACACATCACACCTCATCAATCTGCCAAAATGATGTTTACTTTTCTTTTTTAAATTGACATTCTTCTTTCAGGGTCCATGAGAAAATAGTTTAATGCTGTGGTCAGACCCACCTGGGCTGCTCGGTTAGCCTTTAGCCTAGCATGCATATCCAGCAGAACGGTCAAGCATGGTATTTAACATTCCAAAGGCCCTCCGATTCCATGACAACGACTCCAGGCGCTAATAACGCTGTGTGTCCAGTCCTCCCTTTCAATCCCAGAATGCATCTGTCCTCGGGGGGCCCACCGAGACGCTCTAGCCTATCACACGAGGGCATTCATTCTAGCAGTGCGCCGCGATCCGTGACCCTTACCTCATAAACTACAGTAACAGCTACACTCTAAACTTGAGATGCGAATAGCATTCATTCTAGCAGTGCGCCGCGATCCGTGACCCTTACCTCATAAACTACAGTAACAGCTACACTCTAAACTTGAGATGCGAATACAAACGCGTAAACATAAGCATGTCGTTTCACATTTTAAACATGTAAATGTGTGTTAAATGAATGCTGGTAAGGGGGAGGGAGGGAGAGAGGGGGGGGGGGGGGGGGCTCGCTGTGACCCCCCCCCCCCCCGGCTTTGAGGAGAAGCTCAGCCAGGCGCAGCGAGGGGCAAGCCAAACCGTTTCCGCCATCTTATCCGTTTTAATAATTAATCGTTTTATGGGATTACATTTCCTTTTGACACATCTGTGCATTGTGCTTCCACCGGCACGCCACGCGCCCAAAAACAACACACCCCCAAAACCAACACAATTTATGTGTGTCCAGGTGCCTAATGATTAAAATGACTTTGCAGAAATGTTGCAGTGCATTTAATACAATTTCAGGTGAAGAAAAGCCTTTCCAAACGGAACCTTAATTCACGATTCACAAAAAAAAGGTCAAAATGTCTAAATAGTTTGTGATTTTCAGGGGTTTTAAAGACCTACACTGGCCCACAATGCCCATGCTTCATCCACAAGGCTTTATTTGCGTGTCTGTGTGTGTGTACCAATAACCTACAGAAACATAGCTGCCACATATGGTTAAATATTTTGTAATGGTAACATGCACCATAATTTCTGCATCAAAATGGACATGATCGACATTCAAATCATAGATGTCCAAAAACTGAAGTGTGTAACTTGTACATTAGCCCTTATCCACACTCAATTCTTCTGTGCAAATGTACAAAACATACAATTTGACATTGCGTTTTACCCATAATGCATTTCACTTGTGTAGGCCCCCCCAAAAAAAGGATTGCGCCTTCTCGCAATCACCAATAGAAAGGCAGCTCCCCCCAAGTAACAGCAGTACACCAGCGTTACCAGTAGATGGCGATAACGCAACCCATAAGAGCACACAACAAAATGGTCACAGCCCAGGAGGAACGTCAGCAGTTCTGCTGTTTCCACTAATAGAAATTTGGTGACAGGGTGACATTTAGCCTATTTATTAAAAACACAAAGTCATGTTGCTTCAACCTCAACCGGATGCTTTAAAGTGAAGGTGACTCGAGCAACTAAGTAATCTGCTGGAACAGCTATAAATTATTATTATTATTTTTTTTTAAAAAGCACAGACCCCCTATCCCCCCGCTTCAGAATTACAACTTATTTTAGGCCAGCAGAACTATTGACCCCCCACACACACACACGCACAGCCTGTGACTACATTAACTCTTTTTTTAAAGAGTGAAGAGTGCCAGTCCATTTTCCTGTGGAATGTCCAGCAGGGGAGGACGGTGGAAAGAGAAGTTTCCGGGTCGTGTATTTTAAGACAAGGTCCGTACACATGTTGCAAGCGGCATTACTGCCCTGTCAACAGCGAAACAAGAACTACCGGAGTGCACTGTGGAAAAAAAAATCCCAAAATACTGCCCCACGGCAACCTAGTGCATACTTTTACCATTTAATCTTATTTAAAGTTTTCAAACCACACACACCCGTGCAACGTATCAATGACTCCACTGCAAATGGTGAAAATGGAACTCAAACACAACTACTCTTACCCCTGAAAGATTTATAGACACACAACAAACCCGTTCCAGGACAAAAAAAAACAGCCTGTACACCATTTAGGCTGCCCTGCTATTTGGTTGGTTAAATTATTCTTATTGTCGTGCCCCTTTCAGTCACTGTTACGTTGTGTACGGCGATCGTACGGGGGCGTACCCTGAAAATTAATCCCCTGCTCGAAGACGAGACGTCACATGATATACGAGGCATGTACACTCTGACCCCGGTTGTAACAGACTGACAACTGGTTTCTGCTAGTTCTCCTGGCTTTTGAGTGTGAGCTTGTCAGTCATTACATGATAAAGCTTGTATGATCGCCTTTGGAAAGATGCATAACCGCTCGACCGGGCGAAGAGTACAGGGGTCGGGTCCAAAGTTACAGGCATAGTGAGTGGCCCAAGTAGGCTGACTGTTTTTTAAGAGACAGAAATAAAAAAGGAGTCTGGAGAGAGAACAGCTGAAAATTAAACGTTTGCCTGGAACAATCACATCAAATGAGCTCACCATCGTAATCTGCAACAGAATCACCGACTGTCGTAATCGTTTCCTAATTGACGTGCTGTTGTTCCCCCTCCCAAGGGGGGATTTGGGGAGTTTTCTGGCCACCCTCCTGTACCTCAACTGGACTAGGACAGAATTACATCATCATCAATAACGTCTTATTGCGATAGCTCGGCGTAAACAAATCTGGAAACTCCCCGTCATGTGCACACTCGGCCAGCTGCACAAGTTCATTTCCTCACTTGAAAATAGAATCAATTTCCCAGAATCCCGCTCTGTGGAAACAGACTTAATGCCTGAAACACAAACACGGGTGCCAGATCTGCCCCCAAAATCCTAACCGCGTGTCTTCACCCGAGGGGACGGTAAAAAAACGTAACGCCGCGAATAAATAAACACCAGCAAGACTCACCCACAGGTGTGGCAAGATATCAGACCAGTGGTTTCCCCTACAGTTCAGGTCTCAATGGCGATACAACCTGAATCAAATCTGCACGGCCTACAGTAGACTACAGTAGCGTGCAGTTATGCTCTAGCAAGATTAAGCAGCTGACATTTTAATAAACGTTTCTCCGAGATTCTATACCTGCTGCTACCACCCCTCCCATGGCTACAAGCCGGCTATAATTTCACATATAACAGAGTGGCGTCAAATTCTATCCTAATGCTGTGCACTTATAATGTAAACAACCTAAACACATACACGTCACTGCTGGTGAAGCTGTTTCTACTGCAAACATTAATAGAATATGTTTTTAAAAACTGAATGCAACCACCATCATTATTTTAGTAACAGTACAATACCGGATATTGTGAGTATTTTAATGACGAAATCTGGGATTGGCAACTACTTTGCAATGATACTGAATAAGTCTACTTTCACACATATTATGAAAGCTGTCAAACTAAAACTCTCACATGAAATGAAGGCAAGTCTTGCCACCTTTTCGTAAACAGAAGATTTATATGCAAATGCTAACCCTTCAACCCAGCTGGTGATGGAGGGAGCAGTTATTTTTCCCCAACGGCTGTGACGATTCACGACGTCAGGCAAGAACTGTTCGCTGAGCAATGCCAAAGGATCAGACATCAAATTAAACCACTTTCCTCAAGCAAACCACGCCTCAGTCAAGGCGATCACTTGTGTTTGCGTTTTCATCTTGGCACTCCTTCAGTGTAAGGAAATCAGTATAGAGGTTAATGTATCATTTGTGTATATACTGTAGCGTGGGGCTGGTCTGGTAGTACAGGAAAATGTCCTGTGACTGAAAGTTTATGAGGTAAGTGGTAAAGCAGAGGGAAGAGCCATTTTACTTGACCTTAACCTAAACTACCGCAGTACAGGTCCAGCTGCACAACGGAATTGCGGGTAAAAAATGTAAGCTATGAAAGTTGCCACGGTTACCAGTGTTTGTCGACAAAAACAACGCAGTAAAAAAACTAAAACAGTAATTTTAACAGGCTATATGCAATAAACCACTTACCAGAATGTCACCGGTAATGGTCAAGACACTCATTTTATAAATGTGGGCAGAAACATAAGCCGAGTGGGAGAAGGGAAAAGTCTGTCCAGACAGGCAACTTCTTTGCAGAATCAAGGTAAACAGAAGCCTGTACACTGCACAGCGGGTATTTGACGTACTGCCAAAAGTTGCACAAAGTTTAAAAACGCCTTCAAGCATAAAAGATTGGAGACAAGCATCTCATGCTCCCGTAAAACACACAAAATTATGAGAATATAAAGTTGAGGAGTACCTATTTAAAGCAGGAGTTCCGATTCATGCTTTAACACTAAAGTCAGAAAGACCCAAGGAAATGTGTGAAAACAGTTGGGCCAAAATGTTTCTATTGTGCTCTGTCCAAAAAGGCCGGGGAGTGTTTATTTGTATTTGGTGCAATAGGATATAAGCGGCCACACTGCCAAACAAGATCTGCCAAACATTTGTTTTAAACAAAAGACTTAAGTTGACGAACCACACAACTACGTACAACAGTTGGATTGCTCGCTTGTGGTTTGTTTTTTTAAAATGACTGTATTCCTAATACAGTGAGGGATGCAAAAACTAAACCTGATCTGGGAGCGAGCGCTGCAGCTAGCAAGCGACACAGCTTTCAGTCCTGAATTTCAAGGTGGGGCACTGCTGAATTAGCGTTAGCCTTTAGCGAGGTAGCTACACAATTCGTATAAATATTCTTTAAAAACTACTGACCTAAGTTAGCCATCTGGCGACCTACTCAGCTAGCTAAGTTACATAAGACGTCCTGGATACATACGAGTGCCAGAACACAACTGCCTAAGCCAAATGCTGTGGCATTAGCAGGCTAGCAATGTGCATTTAGATGGTCAGCTAGCCAGCTGCATAACCAGGCCTCTCCATTAGCAAAATGCATTTCACCAGAAACCGTTAGCCATGCAAGTGCTAATCAGTTCACACAAAGCCGGTTTTTAGGAAGCCGACCAGCCAGCTGCTAACGTCTTTATTTTAATCCTAAAATCTGATGCATCGTTTCTGTCGTCAACAACCATGTCACCACGTCACATCAAATCGGTACATATTTAATTATGGAATAGAAAGATAATGATATGTGTCAGCATGCCTGTACAAGCTGGCTAGCTCGCTAACTAGCCTGTATAGTGGACATCAGTGAGGGCTGGTGGTCTAGTTGGCATTAGGGTGACATGGCTGGCTAACTTAACTACCAGGTCAGATAGTCAGAAAATCGGACAAGTTGGAAAACTTAGTATATTTGTGAACTAAGACTAAAGCTGACAGGTGGTGCTCGGTGTCTCACCGATAGTGGAGATGAAGGTGGTGTTGAAGGCGTCGTCTGAGAAGCGGAACAGCACGCAGGTCTTTCCCACACCAGAGTCTCCGATCAGCAGGAGCTTAAACAGCAGGTCGTACGTCTTTTTCGCCATTTAGTGCGCTGTGCTGCCCAAGCCAGTAATAAAAACCAACCTAATTACAAATCAGCTAATTATCCGATAAAAAAATAAGTCGCTTATTAAAAACAGCTAGCTAATTCAGCTAACGTTAGCCAACTATGCTACGTGCTTTTTGTTTACGATCAATGCCACACGATGGATAGCCCGCAATACAGCGAATGCGTCTTCCCAAAATTTAACAGTTCTCTTCGCAATAAGAGGGTTTATTGCTGTTTCTCCATCCGATTTGTTTCCCTTTTCCACTCTTTTCTTTCTCCCACAGTCGGGACAAAATGGCTCCCCTCTCAGCCCGACTTTACTCTTTCTTCAAACTACCAGCAAGCTCATTCAAATTCTTGGCATACCCCCCTCATGCCAACCCGTTTTTGGCGCGGAATCTGGTAGAATAAAATATCTTACTAAATTATGAGTCTATATAATCAACGACCTTATGATTGCCCTTTTTATTTAACAAAAATATTTTGACGCTGAAGCATAGACGACCGCCGTCGCCTTAGAATGGAGCCCTCAAGGCGACACCCTAGAAATTGTGGCACGCCTCGTTTCCGCCCATCTGCTTGGGGATTGGATTTTTCGCCACGCTTTTCAAACTAAATTCAGATTGTGATTGGAGAGAGGGTCGGCCATCAATGGCCGAGTAGGCGTTTCTGCCGCTGAATTGTGGAAAGGGCAAATGTTACTGAACGACCATTTCTGACATGTTGGCTCCCGTTGCGCAAGAATCCGTGATTTTCACGTATTTTTCCTCCTGGAGCCAAAATGGCTGCCATTTCTCATGAGGCCCTCTGCACTTACGGGGCGTGTTATTTCAAGCCAAACTGTGAGTCAAACTGGTGATATCACCGGTAATGAATGGTACAGGCGTGGTCCAGATATAGCAATTTAATGTTATATTTCCTTAGGTAGGCCTACACTGTGTAATGTATATTAGCTTTGTTGTAATGCAATCAAAAAGGGTTCCCTTAGCCTCAATATTCTGTCTTCTGTGGGTAAGTGCCTGATATTTAAGGGCCAATGATCTCGTAAAAAAGTGCTTAAATAACTAACCTACTCTAACAAGTTAGACTAAAAACAGAATTCAACAGATCTGCAAGCTTAAAGTAAACCTAAAACCAACTTACACCTTCAACTCACCTGTCAACCCAAATGTTAAGTAGTTGCAGATTTTCCACATGGGTCAACTGCAGCCACTTTAGACTGCTGAACAGGTGGTTGCTGAACGAGGACGGCAACTAATTTTCTCTCAGAAAGACAAATGTTTTAGGAAATTTTCTGTCAAAAAAAAAAAAACATAGGAGTTTTTGGGAATTTTGGAAGTGTTTTGTCAGTTAATGTTTCAGACAGAAGTAGCCAATGATAACATCTGTGAATGCATGCATTCAGCAATGGAAATGCTATATAAAGCAAGTACCTGTAAAGTAATTTAGTGAGTGACTGATTTTCAAGTCAACCTGTGTGGGACATAAACTAACAGCCATGATTGTAATGTCTGATAACCAGTAAGTGTTTGTGTTTAAACTTCAGTTAGAATGTTCTTCCCTCATTTTTGTCCTACGTTCATATTTAAAAATCTAAAATGTATAATAATAACGCACACCCAAAAGAAAGAAAGGTGCTGATTACTGGTCCATTCGATCAGAAAAAATATGAGAATCGCACACTTATGTTATCTCCGTGCAAAAAAAGTTTCGTCACGTTTCGTCAGTTTGACTACACCCTGATGAAGGCATACTGCCGAAACATGTTGGTAACTTAAAAATTAAAAACTTTTTTTGCATGGAGATAAGTGTGCGATTCTCATACATTCATATTTAAGCAATTTGCAGACACTCTTATCCAGAACAACTTACATAAGCACACAAGTTTAGGCAACAAACAGTCCTGACTCTTAGTCCACAGCCAGTAACAACACTCAGTTCATCTTACAACGTAAGGTTTGATGCCACAGTTGGTCCTTTTCAACAAAGGAAAACTAAACTACTTCCTGTGGGTGTTTACTTCAGCCCGCGTTAAATTGAAGGATAAGGCTGAATCCCAAACTGAGCCCTCGTGGACTCGTGGACTGTGGACTTGTAGACTTTAATGGCATATTTCCGGGGGCAGGTAAGTCTGCATTGATGCGGACTTGCAAAAAGTGCAGGTAGAGGGTGCGAAAGGTCCAGATAAGAGCACTTACAAAAACGCTGTTTTCACAATGGGACAGCCCTAAGCACTCACGTACTTAACGAGAACGCGCCTTTGAGTCCACGAATGGGGAGAATGGGGTTCAGAGAATGGGGTTCAGTCTATAGTTCACCCCTGCACTTGAATTGCAGAAGGATTCTTGTGCTCGACATCGCATGATGGGTTTGGTGCCAGCCCCACTGTTGATTTTAATAGACCATTATGAGTCATGCAATATCCGCGACCTGATGAGTCATCAGTCGCCATATCCCTTGCTCTATTAACTTAGCTCTCGACCTCGAGAACGCCCGTCCATTTTTTATATGATCCATAAAGACGGAAAGGGTTCCGTTATTCAACCACAGAACGTGGCAGACACGGGTCCGGGCCTCTTGTGAGTTGTCAAATTGCTTTGGTTAAAACCAAAAGGTTTGTGAGGTTAATAACTGGTCCAGGGGGCACACAGGGTGTGGTAGGAGGTGGAAATGATTTTTGTAAAGCAGTCCTCACAAATGGGAAACCTCCACCAGGATGAATGGACTTCTGAGCAGTGGTTTGGGACTGGAACTTATAGCCTAAAGCCTGCATGTTTGAATACCAGATGGGACCTGTAATATCCTTTGGGCAAAGCGTTAAATCAGTCTTTTTTTTCTTTTTTTTTTACACATCCAGCTGAAATTGATATAGAATTAGCAAATAATAGTGAAAATTGAATATATTTTAATAATTCCTTAATAATCACTAACCTAGTCCGGTTGTAGTAATCCAATGGCTCAGTTGGTCGAGTATTGATCCCTGGGGAGTAAATACACTGAAAGATGTGTGCATTCATATACTGTACGTCACCATGGATAAAATAATCTGCTAAGAAGCATTTATTCTATTCTAGGCCTTCTCTCCCTTTGATTTCCATGTATTGTGGCAAAAGCACTGATCTGATTGTATCCTTACTTATCACTAGCAATAGCCGCGTATTTCTAGCCATGTCAGAAATACGCCTTCTGCAAGTCACTTTGGCTAAATGTGTCTGCTAAATGCCAAAGTTGAACTTTTGTAAATTATGGGCCATCAAGACCGAGCAGCAAAATGGTGTGTAGATGCAAGATGGTATCGGGGCACTTATGCCTTGTTAATACACACCCCCGTATTCGCACAACACGGTGAGATGACTGTCATTCTTCCCTAGCAACGGGTCACCTGCACCAGCTTCATGTTAACGGCAGTGAGTCACATTTCGGCAGCGCGGTGTCTGGTGAGGAAGGGAGTTAAAGACACATTGAGGTAACCGGATCTGCCCGGGCGTGTACGGCTGGGGGAATGGATCCAGTGAGAAAGCACAGCAACCAATTATGGCCGCTCAACGGGATGAGATCCCTGCGTGCCTGACTGAGTTTCCGTGGTCTTAGCGGTAATCTTGTTCGCTGTCGTCTCAAGTGACCTCTGTGGTGACTCACACGCTGAAGAATTGCTTTGTTCGGAATTTGCGGGGGAAAAAAACTTTTCTTTGGCTGCTTCCTTCCTCTTGGGCATGACGTGTTGGGGCGATGGTTTTTTAGGAAGTCAGCAGGACCGAACAGTTTCACTGCAACACACAAAGCAATGGGAGCTGCAAAATGAATTCAAATGAACAAACTATCCTTTTGTGTGTGTGTTGCCTTGTAGGTTTTATGCGTGTGTGCGTGGATGTGTGAGTGGATATGTGTGTGTATGCGTGCATGCATGAATGTGTGCGTATGTGTGTGTGTGTGTGTGTGTTTTATGAAGAATGCAACAAATGTGAAAAAAAGAGATGTGTGTTTTAATGTGTGTATAAATGTTGTGTTTTACAGGGTCCCTGATTCTGTGCGGAAGTTAGTGTACCTTTTCTCTGGTCTCTTACTTTGTTCTTATTCATGGAGTAAATAAACATAGACAACCACACAACATAGAAGTCATTATTATTAGTATAATGCTAACTAGTTCTCTGTGAAAAGCCTTTCATAAGAACGGACCTTTCCGAGGCATTTGCATTTTCATTATTCTGAGTCAAACACATCCCATTTTCACTACTTCTTGACTCAAATAGAGACTGACCACAAGACGAACCTGAATTTATCTTCTGTAACAACAGCAAAATGTATTTTCTCAAAAGTCCCTTGACCTGAAGTAATCAGATACTTGTTGTGTAACTGAGAACTTGGTCTTAATGACAGAGGCAGACTCTATTCACTTCATGAAAATAAGTGGAAAAACAACACATATTTAGATTTTTTAAAAGTGTATATGATTTACTTCTGGTTTTTTGAACTGAATTGTTTTTCTAACAAGCAATATCCTTTTGGCTACCTAATTGTGGTTGCCAGGGAAACCCTTTAAGTAGTGTAGCTTTCATTAGACCCGGTCTCCGTAAATAGGGCCAAGCTTACCTTGATACAGTTTTTTCTCAGGCTTTGATTAACACATGCTCATATTACCACCACAAGAAAACAGGCCACAAACTATACAGGTTTGAGGGAAATGCTGCCCTCTACTGGTAAAAATAGAAAAACACAGAAAATGAAAGTGATTATCAATAGCTGATTTTTCAACTAATGAAATGTACATGTATGTTTCCATCCAATGTTAAATGTATTATTATTATAATTCTAATAATAATTATTATTACTATTATTATTATTATTATTATTATTATTATTCAGGTTGACAGTGGATGTAGGTTTAGATAGTGAAAGGAATATTTTTATGGCTGTGAACCTACATTGCAAAAATATAAATACATTCATTTTCCATAAGGGGAAAATTGACCTAATGCAGAATAAAAAAATAAAAAAATGATATCACGCCCACAGACAGGACAGTTTGTGGTGAGGGGGGGCCTTTTTTTGGGGCAGATATACCCCTGTCACCTATAGGCACAACCTGCTTTCTGTGGCTGAATAGCTCTGTACTGCAAATTTAGCTTTTTCAACGAGTCTTCTGCAGTAGATTTCAACAAGTCCATGCCTGTAAAGGTAGGTATGTGTGATCTACAATGGCAAACTTCAGAGACTGGGAGAGGTGTTAACGTGTTGGCCAACTGAGGCTGGGATTGGACAGCTCCCAGAACTGCTCTTGTGATGCAACCAGAAGTTCTCTGACTTGAACCAATCATTATATTTTGTGGTAATGAGTAGAACCTTCTGATTGATTCATATGATTCTATGTGGCGGGATGCATTCTTCCTTCACAAGAATCCTCTAGTTCACTTCTTTGGTTCTATGGAATTTAACCAAATCAGTTGTGCTTTTTTCAAAATATACTTGTAGCTTTTTGCAGTTGAGTTGCATTTAATGAAATAAAATAAACATTACAAACATTGGCTGTATAAAATAAGTAAATGCAAAGAACATGTATGAAAGAAAAAAATAAAAGCTAAATGATACTGTAGCTGTGCACAGTACCTGTCTGGCTATTCAAGAAGGGACAGCTGTCTGTGCAACTTCACTGCGCCCTTCAATACTAAAATAGCAGGAAGACTGAAACAGATATTGTATCACTTGTGTTCCCTGGTTCCCCAATCCATGCTTCATGGTGGATACCATAGAAGTCCAAAATGTGAATAATTTGTATTTTTTAATGTAAGTGAATATGGGTGTAAAGAAGAACCCCCAGGCTGTGGGTACAATCACACCCCAAGGAAAAGCAACACCTTCCAAAAACACATGAGAATAGGACATTCCCAGAACTTGTAAACCCAAGGGAACCAGTGTACCCAGAGAATGCCTGTCAAAAGTTTAATAATCAGAGATATCCATTTTTATTTTACAAAATGGACTAGACTGTCTGACTGACACCGGAACAATTAAACAACAACACTGAAGCATCAGCGCATTTCTGCAGATTCCTTGTGCTTCCAGTAGATGGTGCTGTTTCCAAACGTCAGTCTTTGCAGACGTCAGAGCGAAGGTGAATATGATAAGACACAATGTTAGGGGGGAAATGACAGTTATATACACGCATTAAAATATGTAAATCCATTGTATCTGCCGTGTGTTTGTGTGTATGTGTGTGTTTGTCTATGTGAGGGATGTTTTACATTTGGTTTTTTTAGAATTGTACAGCCATGTACAGTAGTTAATTTCTTCTAAAATAAAATATTTAGCTAACTTTGCACACGAGTTTAAAACATGCTTAAGTATTTAATTGTTAAATACTTATTATTATTGTTATGCAATACGATGCAAACAAGGCCATTAATTAGAAATATTTGGATTGGGTACAACACGAGACCCTTATTGTTTGTATAAATCAGTACCGAATGTAATATTTTTGTGCTACAGAACTTATAAATTGTGAAGATTCTTGTAAAATGGTTTTATATTGCAGTCTCACAAGACATTGCAAGTAAATAAAATGCAATAATGTTAGCAACCATGTTTTGGGTACAGTTCAACAAAGAGCCTATACAATCACATTACACTCATCTTTTTTTGTGCAATCAGATTTAATCTAAAGAAACCGCTGACTAATATCATGCCAAAAAGATGAGCTTTCTTGCCAAACGAATTTCGACTACAATTCCCAGGCTCGACTTGCGGCGTCCGCATTGATGTTGGGTGGGGGCGAAGATGAGGTAATTTGTCGGTGGGCTGGGCAAGAGCGCGTGGCTGATTGCGCTTTCTCTCAGTAGCAGCCGACGCAGGGAGAGTCGCAGCATCCCCTATCCAGGGTAGTACCAGCTGTTTACGGCGAAGGGACGGGCAGGGCAGCGGCAGGAATATAGGCGTTGCCAGCACCTAAGGACTATATCGTCTCGTCGGCACGGAAAAGGCGTCTAAATGGTGTATTCGGGTAAAAAATCTAGTTCATTCATACATTCGCGTGTCCGTGCTTAATACCGAAGGCTGTCTTTTGTTTTATTAAACAGCTACCGTTTGCGAATTTCAGACGGGGCAGTAACGATGCGTATGGAGCGCGGGACAGACAGTGCTGCCGCGTCGCTTGATATCGTATGATTTCAGCCGTTTTGTGACAGCAGTATCTATCGTAACTGTAAACACGGGTTGAATTTTATTCCGGTAGCCGCAGAGATGTCAAAGATAAAAAATTGTGAGACGGTGAAAGTGGTGGTGAGATGCCGCCCACTCAGTCGAAAAGAAGAAGCGACAGGCTATGAAAGTATTGTGGATATGGACGTTAAATTAGGGCAGGTAGCACTAAGGAATCCGAAGGCGCCGCATGGGGAATTGCTAAAAACGTTCACATTTGACGCCGTGTACGACGCCAGCTCCAAACAAAGCGACCTTTACGACGAGACCGTCAGACCCCTCATAGATTCGGTGTTGCTCGGTTTCAACGGGACTATATTTGCATACGGCCAGACGGGCACGGGGAAAACGTACACAATGCAAGGGCTCTGGATGGACCCGGAGAAGAGAGGCGTCATCCCCAATTCCTTCGAGCACATCTTCACGCACATATCCAGGTCTCAGAACCAGCAGTATCTGGTGAGAGCCTCTTACCTGGAGATTTACCAGGAGGAGATCAGGGATCTCCTGTGCAAAGAGCACGCCAAGAAACTAGAGCTGAAGGAGAACCCGGACTCGGGCGTCTACATCAAGGACCTCTCCTCCTACGTGACGAAGAACGTCAAGGAGATCGAGCATGTGATGAACGTGGGGAACCAGACCCGGTCCGTGGGGTTCACCAACATGAACGAGCACAGCTCCCGGTCGCACGCCATCTTCGTCATCACGGTGGAGTGCAGCGAGCTTGGCCCCGATGGGGAGAACCACATCCGCGTCGGCAAGCTCAACCTGGTGGACCTGGCGGGAAGCGAGCGCCAGAGCAAGACGGGCGTCCAGGGAGATCGCCTGAAGGAGGCCACCAAAATCAACCTCTCCCTCTCCGCCCTGGGCAACGTCATCTCCGCCCTGGTGGACGGCAAGAGCACGCACGTGCCGTACCGCGACTCCAAGCTCACGCGCCTGCTGCAGGACTCGCTGGGCGGCAACGCCAAGACCATCATGGTGGCCGCGCTGGGCCCGTCATCCTACAGCTACGAGGAGACGCTCACCACCCTGCGCTACGCCAACCGCGCCAAGAACATCAAGAACAAGCCGCGGGTCAATGAGGACCCCAAGGACGCGCTCCTGCGGGAGTTCCAGGAGGAGATCGCCCGTCTCAAGGCCCAGCTGGACAAGCGCGGGATGCTGACGAGGAAGAGGAGGAGGAGTGGGCGCCGGCTGAGGAAGGCCACGGGCGACGGCGGCGATGCGGTGGAGGGGGAGGAGGAGGAGGAGGGTGGGAGCGACTGCGATGAAGAGGAGGACGAGATGGAGGAGAGTGTGGAGAAGGACGTGGAGGACTACGTGAAGGAGCAGCAGGAGAAGCTGGAGCTGGAGAAGGCCGCGATACGGGACGACCGCAGCCTGGTGGCCGAGGAGAAGCACATGATGCTGGAGGACAAGGAGAGGATGATGATGGATCTGAGGAAGGAGCAGGAGGCCACCGAGATGCTCACCGCCAAATTCAAGGTAAGGAGAGGACATGCACCTTTTCTACCGAATAATCTATCTCCCTCTCTCTTTCTGTGTGTGTGTGTGCGAGAGAGAGAGAGAGAGAGAGACTGGAAGAGCTGATTATCCTGATACGTTAACACCAGTCTGTTCTTAATGTTAGTCTGCCAAAGGATATAAATGTAAATGAATAAACTTCAACTTCATCTGTTGATTGGGCGCATTAGATATCTTCAGGTTGTAGAGTTTTGGTTTATGATTGTAGAGTTTCAGATTGTGCATGATTTGCCAAATTAACTCCCGTCATATGCATAGGAATCATAAAATGAAAGAGGAATGAGCGTACAGCTGCTCACTCCAGTGTCACGTGGAGTCCCTAATTCCTTAAATTACTTCCTTGATTTAGTGTAAATCATCAAATTTGCTGTTACTGAAATAAATAACTAATTTAACGCATGATTACTCCACAAAGCAACTTTCAGGCTTATTTCTGGTGCTCTCACGATTACAAAGTTTTTTTGATTCCTTGTTTTCTGAAATGTACAAACACAGTCAAGCTCTGCCTTCTAGATTCACTGCAGCTGTTGTGGTTTTCTTTGTCAGTAACAATAATAAGTCAAATGAGCACTGACAAGCAGCAGTATTGTTTCAATTAAACACTTAACCAGTGTGAATGCTGCAGCTAACATGTCGTCCTGAAAAGGAACGGCTGTCAATTTTACAGAGAAACAAAAAATGCTTGAGATTTCAAAATATAAATATATAAAGTCTGTGCTGTGAATCCTCAGCTAATCCACATTTTGTACACAGCTTTTGCACACAAGATTTAGCTGTAACACCTTGCTATGTGTATTTCATTCTATATCCAATTTTATTATTCAAAATGTCCATGTCAGTGCTGTACATGCCTCTTGTTGACATGCAGAGGGGGTGTAACCGGCTTTGCAGTGCATTCTGGGAATTGGAGGCAGACAGAAACAAAGTCAGATGGGAGCATACTTGGCTACAAATAAAGCAATCAATACTTCAGTAAAAAAACGGGATAGGTTTAACTGCTTCAGTACGGCCGCACACTGATTCGTATGGAGGCTGGAGAAAAAGTACCATTGCAGGCAGAATTCAAAGAGGGATGTTAAGTGCGGATGTTTGACCAGGAAAAAATGTCTCAGGATCACGGATACGGGAAGAACATGGCATATTTTTGTATATTTTCGGTGAACTTCCCCTTTATTTATTTCCTGTCACTGGCGAAAATAACTAATACAACACTGGTTGCTAGGCAGCATGTTAGGGCCATTACTAGCAGTCAGAGCAGCAAATTAGAGGAAAATATGATAAATATGGACATTAATATAATTATCAATACATATAAACCACTGCAGCACCCTCATGCTTACCCATTCAGCAGTTTCGATATTGTTTCTGAGCTCAGCAGAGTCCTCTGGCCAGAGCATATTACATAACCTCATCATAGAGCATCTTCTATTTTACAAAAAAATCTATTTATCTCGACATTTATTTTACTGAATATTTATAGAGGTAATTCAGGTGGAGCACTGCGCCTAGCTTGACAGCTCAATGGCAGTGTGCCCAGCCGGGAATCAAACCTGCATCCTATTGGCCAGGTAAGAGGTGATGTGAGCCGCCTCTCCACACTCGAGATTGAATTTCAGCGCACTGTACTGGTGTTCTCCAGGAGCATACTTTGAGGACGGCTCAATAAATTATGGCTTCTACGGTGCAATGCCTCTCCTGGGAATCCAAGCCTGTGATTTTTGGATAGAACCCCAGCTTTATAACCACTACACCTCACTACCACCTTGTTTTAGAGAGCCTGTTTTTATAACCACTACACCTCACTACCACCTTGTTTTAGAGAGCTTGCCTTTATAACCACTACACCTCACTACCACCTTGTTTTAGAGAGCTTGCCTTTATAACCACTACACCTCACTACCACCTTGTTTTAGAGAGCTTGCCTTTATAACCACTACGCCTCACTACCACCTTGTTTTAGAGAGCTTGCCTTTATAACCACTACACCTCACTACCACCTTGTTTTAGAGAGCTTGCCTTTATAACCACTACACCTCACTGCCACCTTGTTTTAGAGAGCTTGCCTTTATAACCACTACACCTCACTACCACCTTGTTTTAGAGAGCTTGCCTTTATAACCACTACACCTCACTGCCACCTTGTTTTAGAGAGCTTGCCTTTATAACCACTACACCTCACTACCACCTTGTTTTAGAGAGCTTGCCTTTATAACCACTACACCTCACTGCCACCTTGTTTTAGAGAGCTTGCCTTTATAACCACTACACCTCACTGCCACCTTGTTTTAGAGAGCTTGCCTTTATAACCACTACACCTCACTGCCACCTTGTTTTAGAGAGCTTGCCTTTATAACCACTACACCTCACTACCACCTTGTTTTAGAGAGCTTGTCTTTATAACCACTACACCTCACTGCCACCTTGTTTTAGAGAGCTTGTCTTTATAACCACTACACCTCACTACCACCTTGTTTTAGAGAGCTTGTCTTTATAACCACTACACCTCACTACCACCTTGTTTTAGAGAGCTTGCCTTTATAACCACTACACCTCACTGCCACCTTGTTTTAGAGAGCTTGCCTTTATAACCACTACACCTCACTACCACCTTGTTTTAGAGAGCTTGCCTTTATAACCACTACACCTCACTGCCACCTTGTTTTAGAGAGCTTGCCTTTATAACCACTACACCTCACTGCCACCTTGTTTTAGAGAGCTTGCCTTTATAACCACTACACCTCACTACCAACTTGTTTTAGAGAGCTTGCCTTTATAACCACTACACCTCACTACCACCTTGTTTTAGAGAGCTTGTCTTTATAACCACTACACCTCACTACCACCTTGTTTTAGAGAGCTTGCCTTTATAACCACTACACCTCACTACCACCTTGTTTTAGAGAGCTTGCCTTTATAACCACTACACCTCACTACCACCTTGTTTTAGAGAGCTTGTCTTTATAACCACTACACCTCACTACCACCTTGTTTTAGAGAGCTTGTCTTTATAACCACTACACCTCACTACCACCTTGTTTTAGAGAGCTTGCCTTTATAACCACTACACCTCACTACCACCTTGTTTTAGAGAGCTTGCCTTTATAACCACTACACCTCACTACCACCTTGTTTTAGAGAGCTTGTCTTTATAACCACTACACCTCACTACCACCTTGTTTTAGAGAGCTTGCCTTTATAACCACTACACCTCACTGCCACCTTGTTTTAGAGAGCTTGCCTTTATAACCACTACACCTCACTGCCACCTTGTTTTAGAGAGCTTGCCTTTATAACCACTACACCTCACTGCCACCTTGTTTTAGAGAGCTTGCCTTTATAACCACTACACCTCACTGCCACCTTGTTTTAGAGAGCTTGCCTTTATAACCACTACACCTCACTGCCACCTTGTTTTAGAGAGCTTGCCTTTATAACCACTACACCTCACTGCCACCTTGTTTTAGAGAGCTTGTCTTTATAACCACTACACCTCACTGCCACCTTGTTTTAGAGAGCTTGCCTTTATAACCACTACACCTCACTGCCACCTTGTTTTAGAGAGCTTGCCTTTATAACCACTACACCTCACTGCCACCTTGTTTTAGAGAGCTTGCCTTTATAACCACTACACCTCACTGCCACCTTGTTTTAGAGAGCTTGTCTTTATAACCACTACACCTCACTACCACCTTGTTTTAGAGAGCTTGCCTTTATAACCACTACACCTCACTGCCACCTTGTTTTAGAGAGCTTGCCTTTATAACCACTACACCTCACTACCACCTTGTTTTAGAGAGCTTGCCTTTATAACCACTACACCTCACTGCCACCTTGTTTTAGAGAGCTTGCCTTTATAACCACTACACCTCACTGCCACCTTGTTTTAGAGAGCTTGTCTTTATAACCACTACACCTCACTACCACCTTGTTTTAGAGAGCTCGTCTTTATAACCACTACACCTCACTGCCACCTTGTTTTAGAGAGCTTGCCTTTATAACCACTACACCTCACTACCACCTTGTTTTAGAGAGCTTGCCTTTATAACCACTACACCTCACTACCACCTTGTTTTAGAGAGCTCGTCTTTATAACCACTACACCTCACTGCCACCTTGTTTTAGAGAGCTTGCCTTTATAACCACTACACCTCACTACCACCTTGTTTTAGAGAGCTCGCCTTTATAACCACTACACCTCACTACCACCTTGTTTTAGAGAGCTCGTCTTTATAACCACTACACCTCACTGCCACCTTGTTTTAGAGAGCTTGCCTTTATAACCACTACACCTCACTACCACCTTGTTTTAGAGAGCTCGTCTTTATAACCACTACACCTCACTACCACCTTGTTTTAGAGAGTTTGCCTTTATAACCACTACACCTCACTGCCACCTTGTTTTAGAGAGCTTGCCTTTATAACCACTACACCTCACTGCCACCTTGTTTTAGAGAGCTTGCCTTTATAACCACTACACCTCACTACCACCTTGTTTTAGAGAGCTTGCCTTTATAACCACTACACCTCACTACCACCTTGTTTTAGAGAGCTTGCCTTTATAACCACTACACCTCACTGCCACCTTGTTTTAGAGAGCTTGCCTTTATAACCACTACACCTCACTGCCACCTTGTTTTAGAGAGCTTGCCTTTATAACCACTACACCTCACTACCACCTTGTTTTAGAGAGCCTGTCTTTATAACCACTACACCTCACTACCACCTTGTTTTAGAGAGCTTGTCTTTATAACCACTACACCTCACTACCACCTTGTTTTAGAGAGCTTGCCTTTATAACCACTACACCTCACTACCACCTTGTTTTAGAGAGCCTGTCTTTATAACCACTACACCTCACTACCACCTTGTTTTAGAGAGCCTGTCTTTATAACCACTACACCTCACTACCACCTTGTTTTAGAGAGCTTGCCTTTATAACCACTACACCTCACTGCCACCTTGTTTTAGAGAGCTTGCCTTTATAACCACTACACCTCACTGCCACCTTGTTTTAGAGAGCTTGTCTTTATAACCACTACACCTCACTACCACCTTGTTTTAGAGAGCCTGTCTTTATAACCACTACACCTCACTACCACCTTGTTTTAGAGAGCTTGCCTTTATAACCACTACACCTCACTACCACCTTGTTTTAGAGAGCTTGCCTTTATAACCACTACACCTCACTACCACCTTGTTTTAGAGAGCTTGTCTTTATAACCACTACACCTCACTACCACCTTGTTTTAGAGAGCTTGTCTTTATAACCACTACACCTCACTACCACCTTGTTTTAGAGAGCTTGTCTTTATAACCACTACACCTCACTACCACCTTGTTTTAGAGAGCTTGCCTTTATAACCACTACACCTCACTACCACCTTGTTTTAGAGAGCTTGTCTTTGGTAAAGAATACATCTGTTCCACATCCTGACGAGTGAGGAACTTGCTTCCAGCTGGTATTAGAGATGCTGAGGTGGGCGTGTCTCTGTGTCTCGGTGGCGTAGCCTGTAAGTGCACCGTCCACAGGCTCATTGCGAGCCACGATGTCGACGGGTCGAATCCGACCGCGCGACCTTTGTCTCTGTGTCTCTGTGTCTCTGTGTCTCTGTGTCTCTGTGTCTCTGTCTCTCTGTCTCTCTGTCTCTCTGTGTCTCTGTGTCTCTGTCTCTCTGTCTCTGTCTCTCTCTGTCTCTCTGTCTCTCTGTGTCTCTCTGTGTCTCTGTCTCTCTGTGTCTCTGTGTCTCTGTCTCTGTGTCTCTGTCTCTCTGTGTCTCTGTGTCTCTGTGTATCGGTGTCTCTCTGTCTCTGTGCTGTGCTGAAACAAGCCTGAAAATAAAATAATAAAAAAGGAATGCTGAGACCATGAATACTGAGGACATTTCTCTTTAAAAGTGTCTCCATTTATCTTTACTGCATGTACTGATTGAACATGTGCCTCACTAATGTGTTTTGCTAATTGTTTTAAACTGTTAACTGCCCTTGGACAACTTGATGAAAAAAGCACTATATAAAAATTGATTGATTGATTGGCTGATTGATTAATTCATTGATTGAAGGAATGACCTCACCTGCTCTATATTCAGAGGTAATGATTTTTTTGCATGTTGTCTGAAGCACTTTGGCCTAAATCATATAATTATATTCTACACTTTACACATTTGCTATTTATTGAAAATGTGAGCAAGGTTTTCTTTTTTTTGTAATGAAATATTGCCTCTGTAACAGCATTATGCTCTCATGTGTTATGTTTACTTTGTGTATATGAAAAAGTTTCCAAATTCTGTACTTAACACGTGCAGTTGGTTTATTTTTATTTTATAGATATATTTTGTGGAATTGAGCATCCTTAATGATTTTAATCTACTGTAATGCCACAATGTTGTCTGACCACAATTTATACATTTTGTAATGCATAGCAGCATTTGGTCCACACACAATCTTTGCCCCAGAGCGTTATTAAATCTCCATGTGGGGTCCATCGTGGCCCACAGTCATATACTAAGCAAGGCTGCTCCAGATTTCACTCTTAGTTATTTCTTTAGTCACCAGTAAGAGAGGACATCACTTTAATGCTAAGCTAACCCACTGTGGGGTTCTCTCTCAGGGGCTGCAGTGGGTCAGGATTTAGGCCAGTGGAGGGTCTGTGTGTGGGCTGTTTTAGGGGGGGTATGAGGGCAGTCATGGGGGGTGTGGAGGGGCAGTAGAACTCCTGAATGTGGTCACTTAGTGTCGTGGGAGATCACCAGGGTACTTCACAGGTAGTACTGGGTCACCCATTATGATAGCTGATGTAGGTTTTCTTGCAGTACACCTGAAATGGCCAACACTAACGCAAAACAAATGTTAGTAAAGTGTGTGTGTGTTTATGTGTGTGTGTGTGTGCGTGCGCGTGTTCGTGTGTGTGTGCGCCCGCGTGTGTGTATGTGAGTGCACATGCATGTGTGTGTGTGTGTGTGTGTGTGTGTGTGTGTGTGTGTGCCCGCCCCGTGTGTGTGTGTGTGTGTGTGTGTGTGTGTGTGTGTGTGGGTGTGTGTGCCCGCCCCGTGTGTGTGTGGTGTGTGTGGTGTGTGTGGTGTGTGTGTGTGTGTGTGTGTGTGTGTGTGTGTGTGCCCGCCCCGTGTGTGTGTGGTGTGTGTGGTGTGTGTGTGTGTGTGTGTGTGTGTGGGTGTGTGGTCACAGCTGAAGAATGTGGCCCTGTTAAACCCTAAATTACACCATGCCCTTTGTGTGTGATATAGAGAAAGGTCATTCTGTCTGCTTGTAAGCCTGTGCCTGAGGGATGGGCAACATTTAGTCTGCAATTCAGTGTTGTCCACTGTAGGGGACATGAGTCTTAATCTCAAGAACCATATTTTCTACAATGCTGAAATGTACACTATAAGGGACATGCAATAAAAATAAAATAATATTTTTGGAAAATATTTTCACTGCAGTGTTTTTGTCATCAAAGACACATGTATTTTGTCAAAAAAAAGTAAATACTTTTCTGTCCCGTCTCAGGAGGGTATTCTGGAATATATTGTGGAGATGTGGACTTTTTAAAATATATAATGCTAAATATATTTCACATATTTGTTTGCAAAAGCAGTGCAGTACCCCAACACAATAATAATGTGTATATTTCCCCATATTTTGTGAAGTACTGCAATATCTCTTATGGTCTTTATGATATATGTTATTTCAGTATATTGGCAGTATATTCTGTATATGTAAAGGTGAATAATAGTTACCTTGTTCACTCGAAATCTCAGTATTGGGTGTCATTAAATCATGGTTTTCAACAGGGGGTCTGTGGACCCCAGCAGATCCTTGAAAGTGCTGTAGGGGGTCCATCAGAAAAGGGAGGAACCCCCTGATTTAGGTCTTAAAGTACCTCAATATTAGAAAAGGGAACAAGCAACGGGAATGAGATGTGTAAAAATGAGCATTTATAATAAGTTAAATCATCTGATGGCCAATAAGCACTGCCGTCTGTCCCAGCAACATTAAGTCACACAGGTGGTGGCTTTATAAACATCAGGCTGAATCAAACATGACACTGTTTTCATAGTATAATTAGACCTCTCATCAGTACCATGCATCACTACACATTTTATTATTGATGAACTAGATCAGGGGGTTCAGCCTTTTCTGATCCAGGGACTCCCACCCAGACTCAAAGGCATCCAGGGACCCCCATCAAAAGTTATAATTTAAAAAAATAAAAATTAAAAAAGGGTTATATACCATATATTTTTTAAAAGTTTTATATTTTGAAATATTTTCCCAAATCTATATATAGTCATTGCATTATGAAGTCTGACCCGGGACCCCCTACTGTGCCTTCATGGACCCCCCTGTTTTGAACCCAGGAGCTAGATGATCAACTCAAATTTTTAAACTGAAAGTTCTGTCTCTCTTCTGTTGACGCATAGACGTGCCAATTTATGTTCTGAGAATTAATTTAAGGGGGGACGGGGTGATAATATAATATAATGTATTATAATAGAATAGAGTATAATACAGTTTCAGCTGATGTTCGGAAGCACCGGAAACTCCTCTTACCAACCGGAACGGAACCTATTACCTAACCGGGTGAGCCAGGATCGGCCACCCAAACCGTATCCTGGCCCGCCCCCTCACCTTAGCTGAACCACCACACCCAATGAGGTCGTTTTGGCCCAGCTAGTCCCAAAGGCTACAGGCCCAACTATATGAATATGTCAGACTACGCTGCTGCTTTCATGGTTAAGAAAATGGATGAATGGAACATAGGTGTTGATCCAACTCGTTTCTGCACAATAATATCTGTGGACTTTACATCTTGGGTATCTTGGATATCTTGGATATCTTGGATATCATTGGGTATCTTCGGTATCTTGGGTATGTTCTACTCCAACACTGCCTGCGTTCCGTCATAGCCTTGAAGACACACCTCTTTAGACTCTACCTTGACTGATATACTAATCTAGGACCTTTTCTCATGGTACTTGTTCCCTGTGTTGTCTCGTCTAACTGTTTGTATAGTTTATAATAGTATTTAGAATAGAATTATAGTATAGCTGATTTACCCACAGCTTACTGTGAACTACATTCAATGTTCATCACTAGGGATAGCTGCTACATTATGGGAAGGATGTGCTTTGTCTTATCTGTTCTGTAGTTGCTTCGATGACCTTTCTGTATGCACTTATTGTATGTCGCTTTGGATAAAAGCGTCTGCTAAATGACTGTAATGTAATGTAAAGTCAAAGGAGTGTGATGGTAGTAAACTGTGAGATCCCCCACGGAGATTTTGACCAGCTCTGATCTTTAGTGAAAAAAGGGCCTTCCTGTTCATAGCCAGCAAAGCATCAGCCCTTTTAGGGAATGTTGTGGAAGTCTTTTTCTCTGATCACATGATCCTTCAGTGCAGTGCTGAAACTGGTATACACCTCTGATCCATTTAAGCGTTTTGCCAACACACTCATCTCCGGGAGCAGCGCTTTGCTCAAGTTTACCCTGGCAGCAGCTGTCTATTCTTGGAGCTCTTTCTGGGTCAGATAAGCGGGAAATAGACACGTTGTTTTCACACCGTGCCTGTCTCAGAATCCAGCGCCAGCCCAAGACTCCAGACTTGCAAAGTCGCCGTATCCTTCGACGTGCGGCTTCGGCGAAATCTATCGAGAAAGTGCGGCAGGACGAGGGAAAGGCTGACACAATGTTTTAAAATACCTCGGCATGCCCCCTCTTTGTTATAGGCACTTCCTGTGAATAATAAGATGTCTCTTTGACTCCGGGTCTCGTGGCTTTCCGGCCCAGCTGTGCTTCCAGGCTCGTGCTTCAAAGCGCCGTAAACAATGGTGCCTTTAAGGAAAACATGTTGTGACATCGACACAGATGCACTAATGGTCACTGCTGCAGTTACAACATAAACACACATGTACCAGACTCACTTTTTCACAAACTGCCAATTTACCCCTTTACATTACATTCGGTTTGGGCAGATTCGGGAGTGAAGAGTGTCGATATTAACGAACCTGATGATAACGAACCTGCTTTACAAGGTTAAAGATTCATTTCCAATGAACAAGTGCTGAATAATTAAACGGCTGTGGCAGTTTTGGGGGTGTTAACTTTACAAAGCTGATTGAGTGTGCCAATAATCCTAAACAAAATGTATTTTTTGATTATTTGTTGGTTAATTTTAATAACGTAATCCATGTCTGGTAATTCCATGAGTTGGAACGTGGAGGATTATAGATCTAGGTTAATTAAAAACTTGGTTGGACCATATATATGAAAACATTACTGCTGAAAGGAACAGCATGTAATGATATATGTTTTTATTTAGTTAGTTAATTGCTATTATTGTATCTATTGTCTGTGGCTAAATATTATTTTTATGGATGGAGGTTCTTGGCTTGCCTTTGTCTATTTTAGATGTTCTGTTAAGCAACAGAAATAGGAAAAAAAGAGAACACAAAGAAAACAAGTTCACTTTAAAACCCACACCTCACAGAGTCAAAATGGATTTTGTGTTGTTGAAGGATTTGATGTTCAATTTCTATAACAAACGTGTCTGAAAATTCTCCCACTGTCACTCTCTTTGATGATTAATTCGTAGCAATTTCCCAGAATGCCATAGGCCCAAGACAGCCGCATTTTCTCAGGTTTGAGAAAACGGCCAATAACTGAAGTTCTTTTCTGACTCCTGTGGATGGTGAATAGAACAGCAATGACAGGAAACATTGGATTTTGTGAGCGGAGCTGCAGGAGAGGAGCGTGTAGATGAAGACGGAGATGTTTGGGGCGGAAGGCTTGAAGCGCAATCGAAAGCCCGTTTGTGGGGCGGTGTTGTGTAATAGCGCATTCCTCATTGTTATTGCACGGCTACTGGTGGGGGTCTTAACAGAGTGGGCCTTGTCTTTTCACTGTGAGATAATGAGGCTATGGACTGAGCTATGGGCCGCCCTCTCCTTCTCCCTCCCGCACCGTACTCAGCTACACCCATTATAACAGCACGGGCATCCAATGCACCACCATTTTGTTTATCTTTGTGTCCGTTTGTGTATGTGTGTGTGTCTTTGTGTGTGTGTGTATGTGACGGGAACTCTCTCTCACAATGCTGACACACACACACATGCTGTTAATATTTCTGCTGCTGGCCTTTTCCGGTGGTCTGCGTTCGAGACAAGAAATACGTTCAGTAAACGGTTTTATAAAACAAAATGGTGGTGCATTGGATGCCCGTGCTGTTATAGTGAGTGTAGTTGAGTACGGTGACACCGATTCGTAAATGCATCTACACCACAGCACCACTTCTCTCTCAAAGACTGGTGCAGAACTTCACGAGCTGTAGCACTGGATGCTCCTGTTAGCATCCACCACCTCCTGGGGCTGACAGGCGCCAAGCATGAAAGCAATCGCAGCCTCGGATCGAACCCGGACCGTGCCGGTGCTGGCTGTGGCCGGTTGCTCTGTAGGGCGTCGCGCAATTGGTGATTGCATCACCCAGGATACGGGAGGGTTCAATTGGTTCGGGGTCCACGTTTCATCGCTCTCTAGTGACCCTCAGAGGAGAGCTCTGGACATTCCAATTCCAATTTAGGGTAGGAATTGGATATGTAGCCTACAGCCCCACATTGGGTACCAAATTTTTACAGTATATGTAAAAAAAAAATTTTTAAATTAATGAAATGAATGCAGGAGTTGCTCATCTGGTGAATTTATAGAATCTGTACTGTAATATAGTACCAGACTCCTGTAAGAAACCAGAGCCTCCTGAAGTCTAGTCAAGAGGATGGAAAGGAATTCAGGAGTGGAGCATCTGGTGGTTTATAGAATCTGTACTCTAATATAGTACCGGACTCCTGTAAGAAACGAGAGCCTCCTGAAGTCTAGTCAAGAGGATGGATAGGAATTCAGGAGTGGAGCATCTGGTGGTTTATAGAATCTGTACTCTAATATAGTACCGGGCTCCTGTAAGAAACGAGAGCCTCCTGAAGTCTAGTCAAGAGGATGGAACGGAATTCAGGAGTGGAGCATCTGGTGGTTTATAGAATCTGTACTCTAATATAGTACCGGACTCCTGTAAGAAACGAGAGCCTCCTGAAGTCTAGTCAAGAGGATGGATAGGAATTCAGGAGTGGAGCATCTGGTTAAGCTCCGGAATCTGTGAGGTCACAAAGTAGATGGGGAAACGGATGAATTTACGAGCGGAGACGTGCAAGCTTGGCAAAGGCGAGAGGCCAACACGGCGTTTACGTAAAGAGCAGCTCCAGTCGCGGTAAATCAGAGCGGTGCGTCGTTCACGTTTTTCGCTATCCGGGGAGAATTAGACAACACGTTAAAAAAATTAAAAAATTTAAAAATCCATAAATCCTAGGGCTCCTTACAAACCTCACAGCAGGAAAAAGACGCTCATATCGCTCATGAATTACACTCGCGCAGCATGTCTCACACAGAAAACAACAGCGCCAAAAAAACATCAATCCAGCATATAATGTCTGACACTTTTACCCTCATTAGAGAGCAAATGGATAAATAAATTGATAAATGCAGTCAAAGTTCTGAAAGGATCATTTGTCCAACCTTGGTCGGTCTGAAACATAAAGATGAGCTGATTTAAAGAGTAGGTTTAATAAAATAATACATTTTTATCTCTGATTGCTTTGCTATGCCACAAGTGGCACTTCATTTATGCATCTTAAACCAGAGGATGAGCCACACTGGAGACGCACCTGTCTCATACCTGTCTCATATGGATCTCATACCTGTCTCATACGGATCTCATACCTGTCTCATACGGATCTCATACCTGTCTCATACGGATTTTATACCTGTCTCATACGGATCTCATACCTGTCTCATATGGATCTTATACCTGTCTCATACGGATCTCATACCTGTCTCATACGGTTCTCATACGGATCTTATACCTGTCTTATACAGATCTTATACCTGTCTCATACGGATCTCATACCTGTCTCATACGGATCTTATACAGATCTTATACCTGACTTATATGGATCTCATACGGATCTCATACCTGTCTCATACAGATCTCATACCTGTCTCATACGGATCTCATACCTGTCTCATACGGATCTCATACCTGTCTCATACGGATCTCATACCTGTCTCATACGGATCTTATACCTGTCTCATACCTGTCTCATACCTGTCTCATATCTGTCTCATACGGATCTCATACCTGTCTCATACGGATCTCATACCTGTCTCATACGGATCTCATACCTGTCTCATACGGATCTTATACCTGTCTCATACCTGTCTCATACGGATCTCATACCTGTCTCATACGGATCTTATACCTGTCTCATACGGATCTTATACCTGTCTCATACGGATCTTATACCTGTCTCATACCTGTCTCATACGGATCTCATACCTGTCTCATACGGATCTTATACGGATCTTATCTCATCAGAGGAGGTGCTACTGTAGTGTTTTTACTTATTTTTTTATGATAATCATCATCGCTATCATTTTTGTAAGCAGTCAGTCACATATGAGGCCACAACTACAAACGTAATATGAATAAGTATATGAATAAATAAAAATAATATAATGTATGTAAATGTATAATATTAATAATCATCATTATCATCACCATAATCAAGATTATAATGACAATGACTTTGAATATTACAATAATAAGACTTATTACTGTTATTGTTATTATGTGCATCCTCGTGTTATTATGGGATACATAATTAATATGTCTTTGTGAGCCGTATAAGAGCTGAAAGAATCGTAACAAAGGCTTTGCCTCTTCAACAGGGGCGGGGCTTACTCATCCAGTCCCATCTTTCTGCCCCCAGCCACTGAAATATTGATGAGTCAACAGCGGCGGTGGTGGTGGGGGGCACAGGAAGGGGGAAGGGGGGGGGGGGGGCGTATACGCACCCCGTAGACTCTCCTGTGAGAGGGAGAGGTGCACCATGCATTATGGAAGAAGGACAGCTTCAGCTCCACCCCCACCCCCCATGTCTTATTCAGGGAAGAGATTGTAAAAAGAAAAATAGGAAGAAGAAGAAGAAGTAGAAAGCCCCATTCCCATTCTGCTCAGATTGTGCAGCTGATTCTGATGAGAAATGCAGCACTCAGTAATGCAATCAGCCAATGATCTCTTCCCTCTGATAGTAACCCACCAATCAGGGCAGAGCTGGTGAGGTACTCTCCCTTTGACACGGCTTCAGGCTGTTACAGGCCCTGTCTATGTAAATGGGAAAGTATAAAAAGTGCTGTAATTTATACATGGTAAAAACAAAATGTAAGAAAATATCCTTCAATAAATAAGCTGAGAATCTGAATCTTTAACCACATGTGAATTGGTTGATTACAGAGTCAAAAGCAACAAAAAAATATGTCTTTGTCCCAAACATTACGGAGGGCGCTGTATGTTAAATATATGTGTCTGCAGAATGTGTACGCAGTGTGTGTATTTACGTAGCTTCTGCATGTATATGTGTGTGTGGATGGACTTCAGACTTCAGGGTTTGAGTTGTGTTGTATTTGACCTTGATCGTGCACATGCTTATTCACTGATCTGCAGAACTGCAGACTGAGGTGTCTGCGGAATGATCTAGAACAATGGAATCAGCCAGAGTAGGGCAGCTGTTTCTGTGGTGCTTAAAGGAAACACAACGCCTAACAAAACGGCGGCGATGCTTCCAGTAATCCGGTAATTATACACTCCTGGTTAATCCTCAGTGTCATTAGAATTTAGCTGCGAGACACGGTTTTTAGCTCTCGCTCTTGAGACAGGGAGACACGGTTTTTAGCTCTCGCTCTTGAGACAGGGAGACACGGTTTTTAGCTCTTGCTCTTCAGACGGGGAGACACGGTTTTTAGCTCTCGCTCTTGAGACGGGGAGACAGGGTTTTTAGCTCTCGCTCTTGAGACGGGGGAGACACGGTTTTTAGCTCTCGCTCTTGAGACAGGGAGACACGGTTTTTAGCTCTTGCTCTTCAGACGGGGAGACACGGTTTTTAGCTCTCGCTCTTGAGACGGGGAGACAGGGTTTTTAGCTCTCGCTCTTGAGACGGGGGAGACACGGTTTTTAGCTCTCGCTCTTGAGACAGGGAGACACGGTTTTTAGCTCTTGCTCTTGAGACGGGGGAGACACGGTTTTTAGCTCTCGCTCTTGAGACAGGGAGACACGGTTTTTAGCTCTTGCTCTTCAGACGGGGAGACACGGTTTTTAGCTCTCGCTCTTGAGACGGGGAGACAGGGTTTTTAGCTCTCGCTCTTGAGACAGGGGAGACACGGTTTTTAGCTCTCGCTCTTGAGACAGGGAGACACGGTTTTTAGCTCTTGCTCTTGAGACGGGGAGACACGGTTTTTAGCTCTCGCTCTTGAGACGGGGAGACAGGGTTTTTAGCTCTCGCTCTTGAGACGGGGGAGACACGGTTTTTAGCTCTCGCTCTTGAGACAGGGAGACACGGTTTTTAGCTCTTGCTCTTCAGACGGGGAGACAGGGTTTTTAGCTCTCGCACTCGAGACGGGGGAGACAGGGTTTTTAGCTCTCGCTCTTGAGACAGGGAGACAGGGTTTTTAGCTCTCGCTCTTGAGACAGGGGAGACAGGGTTTTTAGCTCTCGCTCTTGAGACGGGGAGACAGGGTTTTTAGCTCTCGCTCTTGAGACAGGGAGACAGGGTTTTTAGCTCTCGCACTTGAGACGGGGAGACAGGGTTTTTAGCTCTCGCTCTTGAGACGGGGAGACAGGGTTTTTAGCTCTCGCTCTTGAGACAGGGGAGACACGGTTTTTAGCTCTCGCTCTTGAGACGGGGAGACAGGGTTTTTAGCTCTCGCTCTTGAGACGGGGGAGACAGGGTTTTTAGCTCTCGCTCTTGAGACGGGGGAGACAGGGTTTTTAGCTCTCGCTCTTGAGACGGGGGAGACAGGGTTTTTAGCTCTCGCTCTTGAGACGGGGGAGACAGGGTTTTTAGCTCTCGCTCTTGAGACGGGGGAGACAGGGTTTTTAGCTCTCGCTCTTGAGACGGGGGAGACAGGGTTTTTAGCTCTCGCTCTTGAGACGGGGAGACACGGTTTTTAGCTCTCGCTCTTGAGACGGGGAGACACGGTTTTTAGCTCTCGCTCTTGAGATGGGGGAGACAGGGTTTTTAGCTCTCGCTCTTGAGACGGGGAGACACGGTTTTTAGCTCTCGCTCTTGAGATGGGGGAGACAGGGTTTTTAGCTCTCGCTCTTGAGACGGGGAGACACGGTTTTTAGAGACGGGGGACTCGTAGAGGTTGCCTGGTTGCGGTTGATCGCCATGGTTATAATCCCGCCTGACGCAGTCCCCAAGCGCTTTATAAACCCGGCTCATGAATCAAACTCAGCCTGGGAGCATACAGCGGCCCACGAGCGGCCCGCCATCGGCACAGTCATCGGTCCGTCAGCACTGCAGTGGTCAACAATAGCGGACATTTGAGGCAAGGCAATCAGGATGAGGATCAGCTATTAAGAGAATGCAGAAGTCAGTGGATTGTCCTGTCGCCGGTGTACCGCTATATTGGCGATTCGCAAAACACCAGCGGACCAGTGCGATAGGTCCGATAGGTTCTTCCTTGCCGGGGGAAACAGTCGTAGGAATGATATTTGATTTCAGGACCCTTTTGGAGTGAACACTGTGAGTGAATGAAGGTTGAAATTGGTTGTTTTTAGATTCTCTTACCCTGGTTATAGAGACCATCTGGAGCGCTGTGTTTTCCTGGGTCAGTCATTGGAAGCCATTGAAATGTTTGAATTTAGGAATCTTGAGGAAGGATCCAAAAACCTGGCATCCAAGCCCCCCCCCCCAAACAGAAAACGATACAATTAAGACAGGAAAAAAATTGTCAGATGAGAAAATAAATGTTTATGTTTTTGTGTGGAATGCAATCGCAGGAAAGTTGTGGGATTTATGGTAAATAGGCCCCTTCACTTCTCTCTGCTGGCAGTGCTCTCAGTGCTATAATAATAAGATAAAGCATATTCTCACATTCTATATTTAATAACTCTGCTCTCTCTGGCAGTCTTCTCTGGGAAACTGTCTATTTTTATCCAAAAAAAAAAAAGGAAAATGAAAGGAGGGATGTCTGGCACATTTGTGTCTTATTAAAGGAGGCTGCCCAAACCCCACCTCCTCAGCCAAGCCCCGCCCTTCTCTGAGACTAACAGCTGCTGCGGAGTCGTCTGATTGGTGAACTGCAGGTTTGATGTGGAGAGAAAGACGCCCCCCTCCCCGCTCTTCACTCTCGCGCACCCTGTATCGTGAGGGGCGTGGTCAAGGTGGGCGTGGTCAAGGTGGGTGTGGTAGGGGAGGTACTGCCCCACCCCCTTGTGAAAATACAATTAATCTGTATTCAATTTCCATAGTTGTTATTTTCATTCATTATTTATTTCATAAATCTTTATTAATCGTTATTTTCGTGACCATTCCCTTTTGGCCCATATAAACGGGAGAGGCGTGAGGTGACGGGTGTGGTTTGGGAGATGCTGGTTCAGGACATGCCCCTGAAGGCAGAGAGGAGTCTGGGAGTGTTCTGTCAGCTATTTTCCCGCTAGATCCACGCGGGAGTGCAAGCGCATTGATTCGGCGGCTCGCGGGGAGACGGCGCCCTATCGAGCGCCTTCCACGTAGCGGCGCGCCGGAGGGGTCGTGGGGGTGGTGCGTGGTGTTGCGGGGGCGGGAGCAGCTATTCTGGGAAACGGCGGTATCCGCGGCTCTAATGAAAAGGAATGCGTTATAAGCGCAGCGGCTCACGGGCTCAGGGAACCCCCTTAGCCTGGATACTCTGGCTTTGAAGAGTCGCCTTTGTTGATTTACACCCCCACCCCCACCCCCACCCCCCCCTCCCCGTTGTGAAGCCTGAACAGGTTTTTATAATGCAGTCATTCTCTCTCGCTCTCTCTCTCTCTCTCCCATCAGCCAGTGCAGTGGGAGTGACAGGACTCCTCACTGGTTGGATAACCAGGTTGCCGGCGGTTACCGGCCTTTTGCTTCATTTGCTTCAAAAAAAAAGAATTTGGGGGGGGGGGGGGGGGGGCAACGTGGCAACGTGGCAACCGTGGCAACGTTAATTAGTCATGTTAACACCATGTTAACAAGACAAAGCCAGTATTGTCAGCCTAGGCTACTGAACAACTGACAGAGAGAGAAAGATGGGGAGAGTGAGAGAGAGATATTGGGAGAGAGAAACGGTAGTGATAGACGGAGATAGAGAGACCCGGGGTTGTGAGAGATGAGGAGAGAGAGAGAGAGAGAGAGAGAGAGAGGGTAGTGAGAGATGGGGAGAGAGGGAGAGATATATGGGGAGAGAGAGAGAGATATGGGGAGAGAGAGAGGGTAGTGAGAGATGAGGAGAGAGAGAGATATGGGGAGAGAGAGAGGGTAGTGAGAGATGGGGAGAGAGAGAGAGATATGGGGAGAGAGAGATAGATGAGGAGAGAGAGAGAGAGAAAGAGATATGGAGAGAGAGAGAGAGAGAGAGAGAGAGAGAGGGTAGTGAGAGATGGGGAGAGAAGGAGAGAGATATGGGGAGAGAGAAAGGGTAGTGAGAGATGAGGAGAGAGATATGGGGAGAGAGAGAGGGTAGAGAGAGATGGGGAGAGAGAGAGAGATGAGGAGAGAGAGGGGTGCTGATGAGGGGAAGGGGGAGATGTATACAGAGGGATAGAGGGAGAGGGGGAGATGTATACAGAGGGATAGAGGGAGAGGGGGAGGATGAGAAAGGGTGAAAGTGTTGGTGACAAGGAGACAGATAGAGAGGAGGGATTGGATCAGGTTGCCAGATTTAGAGACTTTCACAGTGTCCTAGCAACAGTTATATTTAAAAGTGGCTGTGTTACATTTAATTTATCTCAACTTTAGAAAGAAAGGATGAAAGAGAAAGAGACATATTTTGGAGGTGATATGTTTTTGCAGGACACTCACAGTCATCCTTGAGAGTGACATTTTTATCTCCAGTGAATACCTGACCGTTTAGTTCCTTGTCTTTACCGTGACATTGCAAACAATCAATGAATGTAATATTATGTTTCCTCTATGCTGGTTGAACAGTGGGTGTTGTTGATTCACAGAGATAAGCACAAATAGAGGACAAAAAAAGAGAACATGGAGGAATGCCCCAGATATTATTTACACTTTCTCTCTCAGCGCTGTTTAAAACATAATGCGTGCAGTAATGACGTAAGCTTAGCTAAACACCAATTTAGATATCATAATTGATTGTAACACAATCAAAACAGTCTAATTTTAAAACTCAATTATATAATAAGAAACGTATTGTGCATAAGGGCCAAAGTGAAGGGGAAATAAAAATATAGATATTAATAGAAGCGCACAGTAAAAGAGCTCATTAATAATGAAGATCCTCAGCGCAGGAACGATGTGGATTAAGATCATTGAATCTCTGCCTGTGCGGATGGAGCAGAGATGTCATTAGTAGAGCTGTGTGTTCAGTCTGTTTACAGACGAGGGCCAGAGATTCTATTTGTGTGCTTACCAGAAGCCCGCCCCCAGAGTGGGCTACATAATTAGATTTTACTTAATTGTAGGACTCCAGAAGCAGTCCTTACAGAAGCAGTCCCACACTGAGCACTGTGCCCCCGATAAAGCGTGTAACATCAGTGGTCCCAGCAAGGATTTAAACCCGCAACTGCCTGGGTTTGAATGCTGTTCCATAACTTCAGCACTGCTGTTAGCCATTATAAGGTGACTTTGAGGTGCTGTGAGCTGTTATAAGGTGACTTTGAGGTGCCGTTAGCTGTTATAAGGTGACTGTGAGGTGCTGTTAGCTGTTATAAGGTGACTTTGAGGTGCTGTTATGAGGTGACTTTAAGGTGCTGTTATAAGGTGACTCTGAGGTGTTGTTAGGTGTTATAAGGTGACTTTGAGGTGTCGTTAGCTCTTATAAGGTGACTTTGAGGTGCCGTTAGCTGTTATAAGGTGACTTTAAGGTGCTGTTATAAGGTGACTTTGAGGTGTTGTTAGGTGTTATAAGGTGACTTTAAGGTGCTGTTATAAGGTGACTCTGAGGTGTTGTTGTTAGGTGTTATAAGGTGACTTTGAGGTGTCGTTAGCTGTTATAAGGTGACTTTGAGGTGCCTTTAGCTGTTATAAGGTGACTTTAAGGTGCTGTTATAAGGTGACTTTAAGGTGCTGTTATAAGGTGACTCTGAGGTGTTGTTAGGTGTTATAAGGTGACTTTGAGGTGTCGTTAGCTGTTATAAGGTGACTGAGGTGTTGTTAGGTGTTATAAGGTGACTTTGAGGTGCTGTTATAAGGTGACTCTGAGGTGTTGTTAGGTGTTATAAGGTGACTTTGAGGTGTCGTTAGCTGTTATAAGGTGACTGAGGTGTTGTTAGGTGTTATAAGGTGACTTTGAGGTGCTGTTATAAGGTGACTCTGAGGTGTTGTTAGGTGTTATAAGGTGACTGAGGTGCCGTTAGCTGTTATAAGGTGACTTTAAGGTGCTGTTATAAGGTGACTCTGAGGTGTCGTTAGCTGTTATAAGGTGACTTTGAGGTGCTGTTAGCTGTTATAAGGTGACTTTGAGGTGCAGTTGCAGAGGCAGTTTGTGGTGTCCTGCCGATCAGGTTGCAGCTCCTCTCTCTCATTGCTGCCTCCAGCCCGGTTTGGTTCCGGCCCCCTCCTTAATATTTCACCGCCCTGTCCATGAGAGGGGTGTTGCCGGGGGATACGGTAGCTGCCACAGGGCAGGAAGCCAGGATTGCCATGGCAACACTCCACCTGTCAGCCCTGCCAGGGATAGCTTGGAAATAATGAATTTGGGGGTGAGACAGTCGTGATGTGACCTTACTCTCAGACGGCAGAAAGAATCTCCACCAATCATGGAGAACGTTGTTAACAGCGAACAGAGCAATGCTGACAGTGATTGGTGGATACTTTTTGCATTTATGGCCTTGATCCCTGTGGTAATTACTTGGAAGGGGATATCCAGAAGATATCCATCAATTGCTGTTGGTGTTGTTCTATTGGTTGTTAATGACGTCCTCCATGATTGGTGGTGCTCCTGTCTTCCAGTAAGGTGACATCATAACTATCTTCAGTCTATTTTATCATCCTGGGGCGGCCACTGGGCCACACACCTCCACCCCAAAATCTCCTGGTGGGTCTTTGGGCCCTGCCCATGGGGGGCTGGCGTGAGTCACACACAGGTCAACCCCTGCAGTGACTCCCCACTGAGACTCATAAACTCCTCCTTCCTTCCTCTTCTGTGACTCCAGTTTCCTGTTTTTATTTTATTTTTTTTGCTGAGGTGAGGTATAATAAACACGCTCCCCTGGGTAATATCAGTCTGATTTCACTTACTGCAGCTCCCTCCAACCCCCCTCCCCTTGCAAAGAAATGGGCCTTTAACTCCTCCCTCGCAGTTTCAATTTAGCTTTATGCTTACCCAGAATTCCTCAGGGCTGCATCAAGTGATTTTCTGTCCTGTGATTGCCAACATTGTTAACTGCTCTCCGCATACGAATAACACATTATTATTTTAAAAAAATTTTTGAAGTCGTTGCTGTGAAATTCTGAAATAGAATAGTCAATTTTTACCCTAATTAATTATTATTTAGTATTTATTACAGTGCTTGCATTTGGAATAGACCAGTACTGTGAAAGAGGACAGGAGAATAACAGCAGTATGCCTTTGTCTTTGTGAAATGTGTCTGGTTCTGGTAGCGTTCATTCAGTCCTCGTTGTGGCTTGTTTTAAGAGCGGGTTTGTGGGGCTTGTGTTTGCTCGCTGGTGCAGAATCAGTGTCCATACTGGCGTAGGTCAGGCTGTACGGTGAGTTTGAGGCCAGCTGGTGACGATGTGTTCCCTGGTACAGCTTCCCTCGTATATCTTTTGCTCTCTCATCCGTTGATAATTTTTTGTTGTCTTGCGCCGATCCTCCAGGCGCCCAAAGGCAGTCGTACCTCAGCTCCCTGTCAGATAAATATATGGGGTTTTTTTTGGCATGAGCCTCGACAGGATTTTGTTCGTCCTCTAAATGAAACGGCCTTTGTGCCAAAGTGCACCCTGGAGAGGTCAAGGACGGACTCGCAGCCAACGCACACATCACACCCCCCCCTCACCCCCCCTCACCCCTCCCACCTCACCCCCCCTCACCCCCCCTCACCCCTCCCACCTCACCGAGCTCTGCACTCTGACGAACACAAGCTAGCAATCAGAATTCTTAATGTCGGGAGTTGATGTAGCTGTGCGGCTTTGGCACTTAGCGATCCAGACAGCAAGGCCATAATATTCCCTGCTGTCGTGCATTGTGAAGGGCGAAGGGCTCTTAGCATTTCCACCATTAAACGGGCAACAGAAACCTGGGGGGTTCATCCATCAAAGGATCACAGGAGGCTCTGTGGCTGTCCAGCTGTTGTGGTTATGTGCTGCTGTTTCTGTTACCTCTGTGTTCAGACATGGCGGACGGCAAATTACCACTCTTTAATAGAGGTTTAATGTTGGATAAGGTGTTTTTTTGCTGTTGATTTTGTTGAAGATCCTTGCTCCTGATTTGTAATTGTGATCAAATGAGGCTCTTGGCAGTAATAATATTCTGCTTTGAAGTGTTTTGTGATTCTCTTGCTCTGTGGTGCTTTCATTAGCCGAGCGAGTTGAGGAATCTGGAGGACTGGGTATATGCCAGTGGTATTGGTCCTGGGCCCTTGTGCATAAAGCATCTCAGAGCAGGTGTGCTGATCTGGGATCAGTTTTCCCCTGTTCATATCCTAACCTTACCCATTACAAGCTAAAGGACTGAACTGATCCTTGATCAGCCCTCTTACTCTGTGACACTGTGTGAATAAGGCCACAGAACCCCTTTGCACATTATCACTGTAACTTGGCATCAGCCTTGATAATAACCCAATAACCCCGAGCAAAATGAGCAGTGTGTGCTCTCCATTGATATAGAACAATAGATTAGTCATACGTCATAGTTTAGTGGCACAATTTTTGAGACCGTACCCAGGTAAGATGGTGGCCAGTAACCATGGTTCTATATCTATGAGCCAATCATCAGGTATCTGGCTTCTGAGACCCGATTATGACATCACAGTGGGTTAGAAAGAAAGACAGTACATCACACTTTTGCCATAGGTTCCTATGATAGCTGGCTAGGAACTGTACCCAGGTAAGATGGCTGCCAAATTGTTCCATTTCAGAATACCAAATTATTATTACATCACATGATATGTCACATCTATGGTTCTATATCTATGGTGGTCTCCCTGGTGACTGGCTCTCTGGCAGAGGTCTCTGTGCTGTAGGCAAGATTCCACAATTTCAGCTACACCTCAATTTTTCTCCTTTCCATTTATATGCTCCAATATATCTCTGAAAATCTCCCCATTTCTTATTGGCAGGTTGTGAGAGCAGTCTGTTGGATGTGACAGCACAATCACACTGTTCTGTGTAGGGAAGGGTTTGGCTTTTGCATGTTTTTAAAAAAAACTATATGTTGAGTTCCTGGCATCAAAGTGAGCAATGCAAAAAAAAAGACCATTATCAGGAAAGGGGCTTATGCTGTGGAATTAGCAGCTTAAATCCCAACGGACTGGGTTTAGTGTGTAAGAGCTGGGTTTAGTGTGTAAGAGACCAACCCCCTCATTCCTTTGGAAAAATTCCTAATGACTCCCACACTGCACACACACACACACACACACACACATATTCACACACACACATATTCACACACACACACAGACACACACAGACACACACACACACACACAGTGCAGGTGGTGTTGCTGCTGTTGGAGTGCCGCTCTCCCCCCTGCTCAGGCTCCGCCTCTCTCTTATTTACCCATGATCCTTTGCTCTGGCATAGGCTCTTCTCTAGGGCCCATTTTACAGAACTTAGGGTTCAGAAATTCCCACTTTAATGATTATCCATTTATACAACAGGAAATGTGTTCAGCAGCTCACTCACGGGGGGCGCTGTGAGCCCCACTCAAAATGGCAACCTGCAGCTGTTGAGTTTGGCTTCTGAGATATAAGAACTTAAGCCTCTCTTGGAGAGAAATGTAAGCAATAAGCAGCACAGAAGTCTATTGGTAAAAAAATTTTACAGCTTAAAAAATACTTTAAAAATAAAGACCATAATGTTTAAAAATATATATCAACCCCAAACTGTTCCATAATCACCACGCCACATTGCCACCCGTATATTGTAGTCCATAAAGGACAGGAAATGCCACCATTTACTGTGTATATTTTTTTTATTTAACAGTTAGATTCGGAACACATACTTGTCAGATGCATATTTTCCAATCCCGTCACTCAGTCATGTACAACACAACAAAAAGGGTAAATTCTCTCGGTCAGTGAGCGGAAATCCTAAATACAGAAGATGTGATATGATAATGAGGGCTTGATGTTAACGGCTCGCTCTCTCATCGTTTCCTCGTCCTGTCGTCGGGCGATCAAAACGTGAGCGCCACGAGGAATGCCTTCCCCTAGGAATGATCCCTGTCCTCAAAGATGAATCGTTCTTTTATTTGCAGTTGATGTTGCTTTTTTTTTTTTTCTTCCACCAAGCAAACGGCGCGCACTTCAAACAAAGGACAAGTGCAGCAGTGTACGCCAAAAAGTGTACACAAGAGCGCCTTGTTCTTTCCACACTGCAGCCTCTTTCGTGTCCGTTTGCTTTCCATGTGAAGTAGAAGCCAATTGGTGAAACAGTGTATGATTATATTATCTTGGGATTCCTATACATTGATACAGTATATAGGCCTACATATTCCACATATTTATGTATTTACACAATTATTTTACACACACACACACACGCGCGCGCGCGCGCGCACACACGCATTTTAGAGGGGACACATACGCAGCCAAAGAATCTCAACATCTGCAGAGAGACAGTCGGTATCGTCTCTGAATGGCTCAATTGTTTCGGCTTAATCTTTACGATGAAGGAACGCGGTGGGAGGATTACATTTGTCCTCCTCTAACCTTAACGAACGGCCTCGTCTCTTTCGGGCCGATGTGACGTTAACGGCAGCCGTCCTTACTTTGAGACGCTGACTGACACAAACCCCTGTGGTTAATTCCATTCAAAAACAGGTTACGTCATATATTTCTCCTGCCCGTTAATCCCCACGCGCGGTGGCGCTATCTTCACGGGGCCGTTTGGCTCGTTTGTGGTTAGCCGGTCACGCTCCGCAAACTGTTAACCGTCGGCAGTGAAGATCGCGTTTCTTTTATTAAACGCTCCAATAACTTTTCTTCTTATTGTGGAATGATATTACCGGGTGAGATTTATTAGTATGCGTCCATTTTTTGGTGTTTAGACACAACTACTGTTTTGAAGCAATGAAGCGGACTGACAAAAACAAGTGCCTCTGTCTCCTTTCCCGCATCTTAACTGTGCTGTAGCAATGCCGCCGCAGGCAAGACATGCAGCATTATAAAGGAAAATGTCATAAGAAAGATGACATTTCAAAGTGTGAGAAAACGTGTCACCTTTCTCACACATTGTCTGCTTGGAGCCTTGGCCAGTGGCACATTCCCCCGGTGTGATTCGTCCTTTTCTAATGGGATTTTATATGTAACGTGATATCTTTATTGGAAAAAAAAAAGTCAAGTCTAAAAGCGCAGACCTGTCATTCAGAAAAAATGTTATTAATTACAAAGATACCACTTTAGTGTGTTTCAACTAACTGGCAAATACAGGTGATCCATTTGACATTTTTAAAATGACTATGTGTTATAGCGTCTCACTCACAAATGGCCTGTTAACTAAAATAAAATCATTTCTGAGGTGTAAGACTACACATATGAAGCTATCCACCAGCTGAGCAATTAAATAATACAGTATTACTGAATATGAATTCAAGTGCTAGTCATAGTGATTAGTAATAGTAATGATAATATGAATAATATTAGTATTAAATGCTTGAGAAATGTGTCTGAAAAGGACACATAAATATTCAGGAAAGGATCATAGTTTGCGTGCGTGTGTGTATGTTACAGTATGTGTGTGTGTTGAACATGTGTCTGTGTATTGCCTATGCAGAAGTCTAAAAAAATCTTTGCCAGCCCATTTTCTATTAGCCAATTGTGTCCTGTAATCTAGGACAGAATCCACACGCTCCAGTTTAAAAAAAT
>CM056381.1:3092933-3151032 GCA_029718625.1 Synaphobranchus kaupii | reverse complement strand
GATCCCTGTCCTCAAAGATGAATCGTTCTTTTATTTGCAGTTGATGTTGCTTCTTTTTTTTTTTCTTCCACCAAGCAAACGGCGCGCACTTCAAACAAAGGACAAGTGCAGCAGTGTACGCCAAAAAGTGTACACAAGAGCGCCTTGTTCTTTCCACACTGCAGCCTCTTTCATGTCCGTTTGCTTTCCATGTGAAGTAGAAGCCAATTGGTGAAAACAGTGTATGATTATATTATCTTGGGATTCCTATACATTGATTACATTGATACAGTATATAGGCCTACATATTCCACATATTTATGTATTTACACAATTATTTTACACACACACACACACACACACACACACACACACACACACACACACACACACACACACACACACACACACACACACACACATACGCAGCCAAAGAATCTCAACATCTGCAGAGAGACAGTCGGTATCGTCTCTGAATGGCTCAAATTGTTTCGGCTTAATCGTTACGATGAAGGAACGCGGTGGGAGGATTACATTTGTCCTCCTCTAACCTTAACGAACCGGCCTCGTCTCTTTCGGGCCGATGTGACGTTAACGGCAGTCGGCAGGCGTCCTTACTTTGAGACGCTGACTGACACAAACCCCTGTGGTTAATTCCATTCAAAAACAGGTTACGCCATATATTTCTCCTGCCCGTTAATCCCCACGCGCGGGTGGCGCTATCTTCACGGGGCCGTTTGGCTCGTTTGTGGTTAGCCGGTCACGCTCCGCAAACTGTTAACCGTCGGCAGTGAAGATCGCGTTTCTTTTATTAAACGCTCCAATAACCTTTCTTCTTATTGTGGAGTGATATTACCGGGTGAGATTTATTAGTATGCGTCCATTTTTTGGTGTTTAGACACAACTACTGTTTTGAAGCAATGAAGCGGACTGACAAAAACAAGTGCCTCTGTCTCCTTTCCCGCATCTTAACTGTGCTGTAGCAATGCCGCCCCAGGCAAGACATGCAGCATTATAAAGGAAAATGTCATAAGAAAGATGACATTTCAAAGTGTGAGAAAACGTGTCACCTTTCTCACACATTATCTGCTTGGAGCCTTGGCCAGTGGCACATTCTCCTGCTGTGATTCATCCTTTTCTAATGGGATTTTATATGTAACGTGATATCTTTATTGGAAAAAAAAAAGTCAAGTCTAAAAGCGCAGACCTGTCATTCAGAAAAAATGTTATTAATTACAAAGATACCACTTTAGTGTGTTTCAACTAACTGGCAAATACAGGTGATCCATTTGACATTTTTAAAATGACTTTACGTGTTATAGCGTCTCACTCACAAATGGCCTGTTAACTAAAATAAAATAATTTCTGAGGTGTAAGACTACACATATGAAGCTATCCACCAGCTGAGCAATTAAATAATACAGTATTACTGAATATGAATTCAAGTGCTAGTCATAGTGATTAGTAATAGTAATGATAATATGAATAATATTAGTATTAAATGCTTGAGAAATGTGTCTGAAAAGGACACATAAATATTCAGGAAAGGATCATAGTTTGCGTGCGTGTGTGTATGTTACAGCATGTGTGTGTGTTGAACATGTGTCTGTGTATTGCCTATGCAGAAGTCTAAAAAAATCTTTGCCAGCCCATTTTCTATTAGCCAATTGTGTCCTGTAATCTAGGACAGAATCCACACGCTCCAGTTTAAAAAATGATGAAAAAAGAAAAACCTGTTTGGGCAGAAACATAATTAGCAAGATTAGCAGGCTCCCTGTGGAGGCGGAGCTTGAGATGTTTATATATCTGAGACAACGGGTAATTACAGCAGCGTAATCACTGCCTAAGACCAGCGGCTGGCTTCATAAAGAGACCTGCAGTTCTCCCGAGAAGACCAAAACCAGCGCTAAGTGTCTTTGCTCCTGGTTTTCTGTGCTATAAATCAGTTGAGAGTCGGGCAGAATATACAGTAGTATTTAAGTGCCTTATTCAAAGCGGCAGTATCAGTCCCAGCATCACTTGATTGCAAACGTGTGCTGATTCCAAACACTGTATATCATGGGCTTGAACATGTCCAGAGAGTAACAATGAACAAAAATATGTATAATAATTTAACATTATTCTACACCGCTGCCTGTAAGGGTTAGGTTAGGTAGTTAGGGTTTAGGGTTAGAGGAGGTACTACTCAAACAAATTATTTCACTCAAAGACGTCGCACTCATACAAACAGGCTTTACATAATGTACATTACAGCGAGTTTCCCTTCAGTACACTGTTTATTGTTTATTTTTTACTTTAATGTCAGTTTGCCGTGTTGCTCACAAGCTTCTCTGAGAAGATCAAAGGACCACAGTTGGAAACACTGTTGACATTTCAAACAGCTTGCTTGGTCATGTGATCGAGAGGCAGAGACCCTGGGGGTGTATGGTCCGGGTTCCGCACAGTAATGTACATTTTTTTGACCGTTTAACGGCCTGTTCTGGTCATCACATATTCTGATGTTCTTATGTTAGTATTCAGGAGAAGTGGTAAGCACTGGAGGAGTGCTAAAGCACTGTGATTTAGGGTGCAGGAGGGGAGGGATCCCTCCCATTAAAGAGGTGTAGGACAGGGGGGCAGGAGGTGTAGGACAGCGGGGCAGGAGGTGTAGGACAGGGGGGCAGGAGGTGTAGGACAGGGGGGCAGGAGGTGTAGGACAGGGGGGCAGGAGGTGTAGGACAGGGGGGGCAGGAGGTGTAGGACAGGGGGGCAGGAGGTATAGGACAGGGGGGCAGGAGGTGTAGGACAGGGGGGCAGGAGGTGTAGGACAGGGGGGCAGGAGGTATAGGACAGGGGGGCAGGAGGTATAGGACAGGGGGCCAGGAGGTATAGGACAGGGGGGGCAGGAGGTGGAGGACAGGGGGGGCAGGAGGTATAGGACAGGGGGGCAGGAGGTGTAGGACAGGGGGGCAGGAGGTATAGGACAGGGGGGCAGGAGGTGTAGGACAGGGGGGCAGGAGGTGTAGGACAGGGGGGCAGGAGGTGTAGGACAGGGGGGCAGGAGGTGTAGGACAGGGGGGCAGGAGGTATAGGACAGGGGGGCAGGAGGTGTAGGACAGGGGGGCAGGAGGTGTAGGACAGGGGGGCAGGAGGTGTAGGACAGGGGGGCAGGAGGTGCAGGACAGGGGGGCAGGAGGTATAGGACAGGGGGCAGGAGGTGTAGGACAGGGGGGCAGGAGGTATAGGACAGGGGGGGCA
Organism: Synaphobranchus kaupii; assembly: GCA_029718625.1. NCBI lineage: Eukaryota > Metazoa > Chordata > Actinopteri > Anguilliformes > Synaphobranchidae > Synaphobranchus > Synaphobranchus kaupii. Next base: position 3,147,816 of record CM056381.1, on the reverse strand, counting down.
GGAGGTGTAGGACAGGGGGGCAGGAGGTGTAGGACAGGGGGGCAGGAGGTGTAGGACAGGGGGGCAGGAGGTGTAGGACAGGGGGGCAGGAGGTATAGGACAGGGGGGCAGGAGGTATAGGACAGGGGGGCAGGAGGTGTAGGACAGGGGGGCAGGAGGTATAGGACAGGGGGCCAGGAGGTGTAGGACAGGGGGCCAGGAGGTGGAGGACAGGGGGGCAGGAGGTATAGGACAGGGGGGCAGGAGGTGTAGGACAGGGGGGCAGGAGGTGTAGGACAGGGGGGCAGGAGGTGTAGGACAGGGGGGCAGGAGGTGTAGGACAGGGGGGCAGGAGGTGTAGGACAGGGGAGCAGGAGGTATAGGATAGGGGGGGCAGGAGGTATAGGACAGGGGGGCAGGAGGTGTAGGACAGGGGGGCAGGAGGTGTAGGACAGGGGGGCAGGAGGTGTAGGACAGGGGGGCAGGAGGTGTAGGACAGGGGGGCAGGAGGTGTAGGACAGGGGGGCAGGAGGTGTAGGACAGGGGGGCAGGAGGTATAGGACAGGGGGGCAGGAGGTGTAGGACAGGGGGGCAGGAGGTATAGGACAGGGGGGCAGGAGGTGTAGGACAGGGGGGCAGGAGGTGTAGGACAGGGGGGCAGGAGGTATAGGACAGGGGGGCAGGTAATAAAAGGATTATTTAGCTGTGAGAGTTAAAAGCTGTTTTGGCTCCAATTCCTTTGCCCCTTTACTCCCTGGACCACTTTCTCACTGCCTTTCCTGTCTCTCTATCCCTCTTTCCCTCTTTATCTCTCTCTCTCTCCTCCCTCTCTCTCTCTATCTTTCTTTCTATCTCCCTCTCTCTGTCTCTCTCCCCCTTTCCCTCTCTCTCACCCCTCTCTCTCTTTCCCCTCTCTCTCTCTCTCTCTCTCTCCCTCCCTCCCCTCTCTCTCTCTCTATCTATCTTTCTTTCTATCTCCCTCTCTCTGTCTCTCTCCCCCTTTCCCTCTCTCTCTCCCCCTCTCTCTCTCTCCCCTCCCCTCTCTCCCTCTCTCTCTTTCTCTCGTTCTCCAGGCCATGGAAAGCAAGCTCCTGGTTGGCGGTAAGAACATCATGGACCACACCAACGAGCAGCAGAAGATGCTGGAGCTGAAGAGGCAGGAGATAGCGGAGCAGGTGAGAGGCCTCCTCTTCTACTGTGGTTATTTGTCCACGTGGCCGGCAGCTCGTAGATCACACTGAGCACGCTCGCTGTGCTGTGGGCCAAGCTCTGGGCGCGACTGCTCACGCTCAGACTGCGTGATATGACTCTAGCTCTGGGTGTGATTGATTGGGTCTGCTTGTGCTCAGCCTGCGTGATATGACTCTAGCTCTGGGTGTGACTGATCGGGTCTGCTCGTGCTCAGATTTTGAGTGATGACCGCAGTCTAAGGAGATCACTGCTGTACGTCTGCTGCGTAACAGTAACTGTGTGTGTGTGTGTGTGTGTGTGTGTGTGTGTTTGTGTGTTTGTTTGTTTGTTTGTTTGTTTGTTTGTTTGTGTGTGTGTGTGTGTGTGTGTGTGTGAGAGAGTGCATGCGTGTGTCTGTGCGTGTGCATGTCTGTGTGTGTGTGTGTGTGTGTGCGCATGTCTGTGTGTCTGTGTATGAGTGTTTATGTATGTGTGTGTATGTGTGTGTGTGTGTGTGTGTGTACACGCTTGCATGAGACTGTGTGTATGATGTGTATTTACTGTGTATAACATCACTGAGTGTGTGTGTGTGTGTGTACCTGTAATTACTAATGTATTTGCAAATAAAGTATTAATGCTTTTAAAGTATTTTCTTTTGAAAACATTGTGAGCTATGCTTGTGTATTGTGTGCATTGTACAGCTTGTCTCAGGCTAAAGACGGACATCTCGCCATAAGCGACACATCCTCGTGCTTCCTGATGCTCCAGAGCAGATGCGTCCCTGTTACCCTGGCGACGAGGAACGTTTTCCACATTATGGAGTCAAGTGTGGCCGGAGGGGTAATAGCGTTAGCGATAGCATCGAGGGACCCTGCGTCGTCGTACAGTGCCGTTATGCAGCTCTCATTTTGGGGAGCTCTGCACCCCGTTATCTCTGTTTGTCAGGAGTCCCGTCTGAATTCCAATTTTGATTCCGGGGGCCGCTGTGATTGGTAGCCTGGGGGGTCAAAGGCAGCCCTCATCTGATTAAAGAAGTAAATTATGATGCATGAAAAATTACGACCACGTGCAGGTCTGCATTCGCAGTGATTAGCATACCTGCTAATAATAGCTGCAAATATTTCCATGAGGCAACACTTACGTACACAACTGCAATACCTCTTATTCACACGAGTTAACACCGTTTTTTTTTTTAAACGAATCAAGTCCTCAGAAAGAAGTGATAGAATTGAAGAGGCGGAGAAACAAAACGCTGTGAAGAGCGTAAACCTGCTTCCAACGGCAAATACACATTCCTGCAAGTTCAGCAGCAAAAGCTGACCGTCTGCAAGCTCTGTCTTCTTTCCCTTATTTACATGGTCCCTTACTTCTGATTTAGCGATCAGCTGATGCGCCGGTCGCTGAATGAGGCTTGAATGTCACTGAGCAGCGAGTTAGCATTGAGTGCCAGGCTTATTGTCCGTTAGCTTTGAGGCTACGCTCACATAAGGATTCATCACTTGGCTGAACCGTCTGCTCTGAAGCGGAGCCAAAGGCCGCATGAGACTGCACACAGATTGGCGGATTTTTCCACACCTCCATACAAATGAAGAAACATTTTGAACCCATATATAAGCTCCATTGATTTCTGTCTGCCTCTCCTCCTTGATAGGTCTCTGGTGATTAAATAATAGCGGTACACCTCATGACTGACTCCTCCCTCCTGGCGTGACTGATTTACAGTTGTGCTCGTAAATCCACTGAAAAAACGAAGAAAAATAAATGCACACCGTAATTTTATATCAGGTGCAGGCGATCATAATAATAATTGAAAAAATGTTTTTTTTTCAGTGGATTTTCAAGCTAACGCGTCGCAGGGGAATATTACCTCAGGAGTCAGCAGAGTTCAAAATAAACTGCAAAAATATGATGTCACAGTCCAGTCTGGCACAGTCCAGTTATGCATCTACATAATAATATAATGTAATAATAATTATTATTTTTACTATTATTATTATTATTATTATTATTATTATTATTATAATAATGCATTTTCCCATGCAGCATATGACATTGCCCTATAAAGAGAATACAGTTGCTTATTGTGGATGATGCTTCCCATAGCGATGATGTCACTAATGATGTTTCCCTTAGCGATGATATCATTGACGTTCCCTGCAGCAATTCTGATCTTCCTTTATTCTAGAGTGTCAGGTAAACACACGATAAGGGATACCTGGTTTCATGATCTCACAGCTGCGGCATTCCGATATAGCCAGCGTCGGCGTTCCCAGCGGGGTAACAGTGTGTCTCTATCCCCATGGGAGAACCGCTCCAGTGGGAAAGGGGGGTAATTTAGGTCTGGAGCTCTTGGTGCCACGCCCTCCCAGGTTGTTTTACGGCCCTTCAGCGGTACGGGCCGTGGAGCTCGATGCCGTTGTGTCATGTGACCACCCTCTCAGCTGCCCCTTAATCTGACACTTTTCCCAATTTCCTGTTTTCATGTAAAGCGTCTTTTCTGTAAAAGGTGCTACACAAAATAAATTTAACTGAATTGAATTGATTGCTTGTCTAACAGGCCCATAGGCCGGAGGCCCTCATTGGCTGCCCACACACAACAAGAGATGTGATTGGCCCGCTGAGCTTAAGAGGTCTTCAGCCAAGGGAAACAATCACACTCATTGCATTTTGGGGGGTGACATACATTTCTTAGCAGAAGAAGTTGTATACAGTGTGTTTGTGTGTTGCTGCATATAGTTTGTGTGGGTGTAGTTGTATGTGTAGAATTGTGGGTGTACGTTTGCTCTATGTTGCCCTCATGGGTATATGTTTATACAGTATTATTTTATGTACCTGTATGTAGTGTTATTTGGTGAAGCTCTATACAGTGTTAGTGGGTGTAGCTGTATATAGTGTTATTGGGCATAGCTGTATATAGTGGCATTGGTGTAGCTGTATGTAGTTATATAGGGGGGCGTGGTTACACAGCGGTAATGCTGTATATAGTGTTATTGGGTGTGGTTGCGCAGCGGTGTAGCTGTATGTAGTGTTATTGGGTGTAGCTGTATATAGTGTCATTGGGCATAGCTGTATATAGTGTCATTGGGCATAGCTGTATATAGTGTCATTGGCGTAGCTGTATGTAGTTATATAGTGGGCGTGGTTACACAGCGGTAATGCTGTATATAGTGTTATTGGGCATAGCTGTATATAGTGTCATTGGCGTAGCTGTATGTAGTTATATAGTGGGCGTGGTTACACAGCGGTAATGCTGTATATAGTGTCATTGGGCATAGCTGTATATAGTGTTATTGGGCATAGCTGTATATAGTGTCATTGGCGTAGCTGTATGTAGTTATATAGTGGGCGTGGTTACACAGCGGTAATGCTGTATATAGTGTCATTGGGCATAGCTGTATATAGTGTCATTGGGCATAGCTGTATATAGTGTTATTGGGCATAGCTGTATATAGTGTCATTGGCGTAGCTGTATGTAGTTATATAGTGGGCGTGGTTACACAGCGGTAATGCTGTATATAGTGTTATTGGGCATAGCTGTATATAGTGTCATTGGCGTAGCTGTATGTAGTTATATAGTGGGCGTGGTTACACAGCGGTAATGCTGTATATAGTGTTATTGGGCATAGCTGTATATAGTGTCATTGGCGTAGCTGTATGTAGTTATATAGTGGGCGTGGTTACACAGCGGTAATGCTGTATATAGTGTTATTGGGCATAGCTGTATATAGTGTCATTGGCGTAGCTGTATGTAGTTATATAGTGGGCGTGGTTACACAGCGGTAATGCTGTATATAGTGTTATTGGGCATAGCTGTATATAGTGTTATTGGGCATAGCTGTATATAGTGTCATTGGCGTAGCTGTATGTAGTTATATAGTGGGCGTGGTTACACAGCGGTAATGCTGTATATAGTGTCATTGGGCATAGCTGTATATAGTGTCATTGGGCATAGCTGTATATAGTGTCATTGGGCATAGCTGTATATAGTGTCATTGGGCATAGCTGTATATAGTGTCATTGGGCATAGCTGTATATAGTGTTATTGGGTGTAGCTGTATGTAGTGGGCGTGACGCTGTGTGTAGTGGGCGTGACGCTGTATGTACTGGGCGTGGTCGCGCGGCGTGACGCTGCTCTGTACCTCCCTGCAGACGCGTCGGGAGCGGGAGATGCAGCAGCAGATGCTGGCGCAGGACGAGGAGACGCTGGAGCTCAGGGAGACCTTCTCCTCCCTGCAGCAGGAGGTGGAGCTTAAGACCAAGAAGCTCAAGAAGGTGAGACCACACCCACCCTGAAGAGAAGCCCCACCCCCAAATCTTATGCATCACGATCACACAGACTTCAGAATCTTCACCTTGCATGATCCAAAAGCTCTATCTCTGTGATGTTATACATGCCAGCGTATGATGACTTAGCGTGACCGTGTTACAGATAGTGTAGCGTATGATGACTCAGCGTGACCGTGTTACAGATAGTGTAGCGTATGATGACTCAGCGTGACCGTGTTACAGATAGTGTAGCGTATGATGACTCAGCGTGACCGTGTTACAGATAGTGTAGCGTATGATGACTCAGCGTGACCGTGTTACAGATAGTGTAGACAATCGCTCGTAAATATGTGACCTGTGTTGTGATGATGAAGTGATGAGTATGCATTCAAATGCTTCTTTATTTTGTTTTTTTATTTGCTGTAAAATCTGGAGTGCAAGTAAGAAGTCAATATGTTTTTTTCACACATTACAATGAGGGAGAGAGAATCGAAAACACACGGGTGTTTCAGGCCTGCACAACAGGTTAGACAAATGAAGCTAACCAAAACTGGATGAATCCCTGTGACATACAGACAAGGAAGCTAAAATGGTTAGCGCTGGCGTGCTCTCTGTAATGACAGCTGACCTCCACGGGGGTCAATTGAGAGTGTGGTAATTCAATTCAATATTCCCGCCTAATCCGATTGTTCCTTTTCTGGCGTGTTCCCGGAATGTGTTCACCACGGTAACCCGGGGACCCCCCACCTGTCGACCCTGTGCCCTGTGCTCCGGACAAACACACACACACTCACCCTCCCCCGCACTTTATCAGTATAAAAAGGTTTGTTTTTTACTTTTGCGATTTTACAGTTTTCACGTCATTTCCACATGACATCCAGCTTTCCCTCCCTATCCGCCCTCTGCTGCTAACTGTAACGTTTCTTTGGTGGGGTCAGGTACTTGGGCACCCTTACCTTTTCTCTGAATGCTGTGATCTTAACATTTTCCCCCCTCTCACTAACGGATTCGCAACTAACTCCGCCAGGGAATTTACAGCCTTCCCACACCCGCATCCCTCTCCCCGTGCACTTGGACCGCATGGCCCTGTTTACACAATCGTATCCTGCCTCAGTCTCCATTCCCGTAGTCTCTAAGGGAATGCTTAAACCTCTCTTAGAGGGGGAACCTACTCTTCAAAGGGTTAACTATCAAAATATCAGTCAGTGGAAAACTGTTTATAGGACAGGAAAATTACATTCCTCCTTGTTTTAAAAAAAAAAATAGTTTCTTGGTTTCATAGAGGGATGAAATTAATAACTCTATGAAATTAGAGTTAGAGTTAATGTATGAAACTCTGCATTAAAATCATCACTTCAGAATGCAGAGTAAGCTCATTTTAGTGATGTGGAACCATTCTCATCTTAATTATTATAGTTATTATAGTGTTGTTGTAGGAGTGTCGGACTGGATTGACCCTGAGATCAAATGGGGATGTTGGATGGTGATGAAAACCGAAAATAATGGCAATGAAATTAGATTTAACGCCAGAGGCAAAGCTTTAATATGTCAGAAATATCCCGGGTGATGACATTACACAAGCTTGTCCTGGATGTATTTTTTTCCCTGTGCATTTACTATCCAGCCCTGGGGTGATGGGCCAAAACGGGCGAAACGACGACTCTAACAGACTTAGCCTTCTCCTGTCACTCATATTAACATGTTCCCCCTCTTGGCGTGAGACTTAAACCCCAAATGCATGTCAAATGTTTTTTATGCATTGCCATCGATATAACAAAGAGAATGTTTAATTATTTATGAGTATGTTTTTATTAAAGCATGCGAGATGACAATGAATCCCATAACAGAGAATGCTCACGTGGAAAAGCCCTGTCGATAGTGCCGTGAATGAATGAATGAACGTGCTGTACGGCTGTTATCTGACGCTGTATGTAGTGGGCGTGGTCACGCGGCTGTACGGCTGTTATCTGTTTTTCTGGCTACAACACCATCTCCCCGTGGCGCTGAGCGCAACCCCGGGCATCCGACGGCGCGTTGCCGCGGGTGACTGATCAGTTGCTAGGAGACCGCGGCTAGGCTAGCCAGGAATTGCCCGTAGAGAGTTTGCTTTCACGTTTGAGACATGGCTGCCCTCTCTCGCTCCGCTCCCACGCCACGCACAGCTACACGCCAAGCTGCAGTCGGTGAAGGCGGAGATCCAGGACGTTAACGACGAGCACGTGAACGCCAGGCAGGAGCTGGAGCAGACGCAAAACGAGCTGACCAGGGAGCTTAAATTAAGGTGAGTGACCGCCCGCTGGAACCTCCACTTCCCTCCACAAACACACGCAGACACTGTTAGACTCCTGACCACCACGTTTATCATGCTCTCCTACACTTTGAATGTCCACCTGAAAACTGGTGTTTTCAGTAAAAAAAAAAATATTTTAGTTACTGTACCTTTTTGAGGGAAGAAGTCTTATGCTGAGAAAGGGGCTCGTTCAGGGGTTTGCTCTATCCAACCACAGACTGAAACTGAAAACTGAAACGTTGTCATGAAATTGCATCAGTGAAACATGAATAAGGAAAGGCTGCCACATTCAGATAAGAGTAACCGCTGTTGTCTCATTTATGTCTCTCGCTTGTGTCTCCGCCGTCTCAGCATTGTCTCAGGTGTGTCTCAGGTGTGTCTCAGGTGTGTCTCAGTGGCTGTCTCTTGCCTCCTCAGGTACCTGATCATTGAGAACTTCATTCCTCCCGAAGAGAAGAACAAGATCATGAACAGACTGGTGTTTGACGGCGAGGAGGATCAGTGGAAGTTCCAGCCTTTCGTTCAAACGGAGAACAGGTCGGTGCAAGGCTAGCCTAACTCTTCCCGCTCATTGTCAGGTGACGACAACTCGACCAATGACCTACGACTATATAACACTGGCTAGAACCTGGTAGAACCAATCGGATTGCAAGAAACTACACAGTCCATTCCGTAGCTTCCATTTTCAGTCTCTCTTGTGAGACGTTTCGGTAAAAGAAGCTTCATGTCTACTGTAAATTGATTATGGTTATGATGTAGGTTTAATATGAAATGTTTACTTCTACAACCTTTATTCTTTTCTCATTCTTTCCCAGTTTTGTTTGTTGGAAAATGTCTAGTTAAGACATGTGCGGCTCTCCATAAGTCAGTCAGGTTTTCTCCAAAGAGTCAGGATTAATCACTTCGCTAGTGATGTGGAACAGTGGGCAGGCCAATTGGCTCTAGACCCGAGGGGTCGTGAGTTCAAATCACCGATGTTGCACAGCCACTCTATAATTCTCCCTATAAAAATGATTTATGTAATTATGAAAGATGAAGGCTGAAAGCTGCGTGTTTGTGTTGTCCTAGTTATGAGGTTGTCTGCTAACCGAAAGTAACACGGATTGCTAATAATGTTTCTGAATATTAGTTATCCTAAGACTAACAGCAGTATCAAATGAATGGCAAACATTCATGTCTGAACAGTAGAGGTTCTGAAATATATAACACATTTTGAAATCTTAACACAGGAAATTAATGATATTTTCTGCATCTAGTATAAACTGCTTAAATTCACATAAATTTTTAAATGTGGGGGTTTGTCAATCAATTATTACGTACAGCTAATCTCATGAGGAATACGGGACCGATGGTCAATTAATCACCAAAATGGTGCTTAATATTTAATAATAATAATAATTCAATAATGCCATAATGCTCTCTTTCCCCCTTCTCAGAATAGTACCTGCATTGCATCTTGGGTACTCAGATGTTAATATCTGTGAATAGCGCTGGAGGGGACTGTCTTTGTTAAGCCGTTCTTCTATCTTTGCTAAAGAGGGGCTTTCGATCGCCGCGTGTCGCACGCTTCCTGTCGCACGCTTCCTGTTGAAGGTCATCGGCACACGCGCACCTCTCGGGAAGGATGTGGAATCGCGAGCGGGAGGTCGCTGCGGGAGAGAGAGAGGGAGAGAGAGAGAAGGAGAGAGGGAGAGGGAGAGAGGGAGAGAGAGGGAGAGAGAGGGAGAGGGAGGGAGAGGCAGAGAGGGAGAGAGAGAGAGAGAGGGAGAGGGAGGGAGAGAGGGAGAGGGAGAGGGAGGGAGAGAGGGAGAGAGGGAGAGGGAGAGGGAGGGAGAGAGGGAGAGGGAGAGGGAGGGAGAGAGAGAGGCAGAGAGGGAGAGAGGGAGAGGGAGGGAGAGGCAGAGAGGGAGGGAGAGAGGGAGGGAGAGGCAGAGAGGGAAAGACAGAGAGAGGGAGAGAGAGAGAGAAGGAACCACCAGAGCAACAGGAGGTTGTTGGGGCGGGGCTAGGAGGGTTGTGGGGGCGGGGCTAGGAGGGTTGTGGGGGCGGGGCTAGGAGGGTTGTGGGGGCGGGGCCAGGCATTAGGGATCGTGGGGAAGAAGAACAAGGGCATGGAAGAGTCATTCATTTTTGTTTACATTCCAACAGTGGAGTAATTGAACTGTACTGTACTCAATTAGCGCAGAGCTGTGCTCGGGGTCTCTGTGTTCATGACAATCAGCCTCTGTGTCAGAGCTCTTTTTTTGAAGGAGAGCATTTTTTATTTTTTTATTTGTCCCTCCACAACAGCGGTTGATTCATAAGCGCTGGAATTCACATTCACACCCGGAGCACGTTCCCTTAGGGCTCTATAATGTCCGCCCAACCTCCTCTGTACAAATACATGGATTGGGTCAGAGGTCAGTTGGGTCAGAGGTCAGCTCAAGCCTCATTGCTAATGAATCTCATCCGATAGCGAACGTAACGCATTTTCAACGTTTGACATAATTTTGTTTTTTTTGTTGTTGTTTATTATTAAATACGGTTCGTTTTGATTTTTTATGTTTTTAATTTTTTTGGGGGTGCATTGATTTTAATGTGGGGTTTTTTTTGGGACGCATATATACATTCTTGTCCTTGTGTTTTGTGGGTTCCTCTGGATTGGGGGACTGGGTTGGATAAAAGCCCCTTTTGAATGCGGTTTAGCTGAGCTCATGGGAGCGAGCTGGCTTTCTGCCCTTTCCCAATGTGACCCCACCCCCCCCCCCTCCCCCGAGTCTGGCATATCCCTGGACACCCCCGGGGCTTCAAATCAAGCAAGCGGACATGACAGAGGGGCCCTCAACCAAAGCTCACTGGTAACAATTGGTCAGGGATTGGTCAGGGATTGGTCAGGGATTGGTCAGGGATTGGTCAGGGATTGCCACTATTTCTGTATGGCGGGCCCATGCAAGAAAAGTTCAGTTCGGTTCAATTTTATTTGTGTAGCATTTTTTTTCCAGAGACACTATTACAAAGACGCAGAAAAACAGGAGGAAAATTTGGAAAGTCGGCTGAGCCCTGAACCTCCAAAAATGTAGCAAGTGAGGCAAAAAAAATAAAAATAATAATAAATAAATAAATAAAATAAACGCTCAAACAGTGGTGAGAAGAAGCTGCCCGGTCGTTAGTCATGTCTCTGTATTTGCCTGGGTAAGATCTCTTAACTTATGAACCCTCTGATTCTGTGCACTTAGTGTTGCTTACCTGGGAAGTTACTTTTGGGCAGAAGCATCTGCCAAGTGTATACAAGTTACCTTTTAAATGGGATTCACGCTCAATACTATAAAACCGTGTAAAATGTAAAATAAAGACCCTGTGAGCGAGCCGAACATGAACACGTCCGGCCCTGACCGGGCCCCCCGTACGTCACGGCGCTGGTTGGTATGGGAACGGGCGACCCCCTTTACCCCAGCAGGTAATGAGCCATCAGGCCCAGCTGGAGTTGGGTAATGAGGAGAGTCACCGATTGATTTAAACACCTCCTGTCTCTCTAAACGAATCTGGCGTTCCAGAGGCACTTCACCCGGACGAAGAAGAGCTCAGTCCAGATTTAAACTGAAGGAATTCCTCAGTACAGTACAGTAAATTTTGCAGAGTAACATAGACCCTCCATTTTTTTGGGATGGGAGAAAGAGGCTGTTTTGTACAGCCTTGTGTTTCTGTCCCCATTACCACCACTAGTGCTTGTACTGTTGTATAAAAAAAAAAGCCGTACATCAGATTTAATGTTTTGCCCGTGTTTTTTTTTCATTTCCCAACAGCGGCTACTTGCACTTTGAGACACGTGGCTTTTCCCGTGTGCGCGTCTCCAGTTTTTATTTTCATTTTTATTATTGTTTTAAGTACAGCAGCGTAAAAGGTTTAAAAAGGCGCGGGCGCGTAGATCTGTGTTGTGGAATGTGCCTTGACAGAACCGACACGCGTGTCATTTTCAAAAAGAGTAATTACCCCGGCGTAATTACCCGCAGAAGTAGGTTAAAACCACCCCCGCTTATTTTTCCTTTGCAGTAAGTCCGTTCAGATGAAGAGAAGGCCTACCTCTGCAGTGGGTTACAAGCGGCCAATCAGCCAGCACGCTCGGGTTGCCATAGTGATGGGAGCTCACTCCAGATACCGGGTAGGTGTTTCTTTCTGGGGGGGGGTTCTTTCTGGGGTTGGGGGGGGGGGGAGGGGATAGGTGATGGGGGGTATGGGGGTGGGGGGGTGGTGGCGTGGAGGGGAGGGGTGGGGGGGGGGTAGGTATGGGTAGGTGGAGGATTCTGGTGATAATGTAGGACTGTGTAGTCATCGTTCCCAATTTCAGCTTCCTTTTATAAAACCGTGGCCTGAAATGAGGGGGCATTTTGCTTGTATCCCAGAGAGATTTTCTGTCTGGTTATGAGAAAGATGTGGAGTCAGGGTTGGTGGAGGTGGGGCTTATAAAAATGGTAATTTATCTGCGGGGTGAAACTCATGCTGTAGTTCTTATTCGCTCACCTATACGCGAGGAAGGCTAAAGCTGAACCAAAAGAATAAACGGATTAAAAAAAGGCAGTTGAGATGAGTGTGATGTCATAGCCATCGCCGTGGTTACGTTGCCATGGTAGCCGCATTCTGGGAGGATGCTTGTGTTTTATAGCTCTGAGTGATATGACTGGTCCCTCACAGTGAAAGGGATCAGGTAGGACAGCAGCCACGAACGGAGGCTGAGAAGAAGCAGACGTAACGCTGTGGAATTTCCTCTTGTGAGGCTCTGACGCCCGACCCACCCGCACACTCTGCTTCTCTGAGGCTCATGGGAATGGCATTTTAGCTATGTTTCCCCCTGGGATTCTGCTTTGATTATATTTTAACAGAAGTTATATATAGATAAGGGAACTGGCTGAGCCATGCAAATAAACTGGCCTATCAATCACTGAATCACTGATTTACTCTCTCACTGACTCACTGAATAACTCACTCACTCACTCACGCTCGCACACACACACACACACACACACACACTTCTAGGCTTTTCTGTCTTCTTGACCATAACCGTATTAAAATCATTGCGTTTTTTGGCCCCTCTGACTCCCTGTAGGCCGAGAACATCATGTTTCTGGAGCTGGACATGACTCCGCCCACCACCTTCCACATGGACTTCCTGAAGCCAGAGCAGGACCTGGCGTCGCAGCTGGGCCGGGACCTGCTGCTCGACAACGCCACCTACAGGGAGAGAGCTGCCGCTGCACGCGTCAGGAAATCCCGATCTTGGTGAGCGAGAGGCCCACAAGCGCCAGTGCTGGAGAACCACAGATTTTTACCACACAAGACATTTACGTATTATTATTATATTTTTATCCACAGACATTGAGGCATTCAGCCATTTTGTCAACAGGTATTCAAACATTTAGCAAATTTGTCTCCAGATGACAATATACAGATCCTTTCCAAAAAATTAGAATATCATGGAAAAGTTGTTTTTTTCTCCATAATTCCATTCAAAAAGTGAAACTTTCATAGATTATAGATTAATTACACACAAAGTGAAATATTTCTAGCCTTTATTTGTTTCATTTTTCATAATTTTGGCTTACAGCTCCAGAAAACCCCCAAAACAGTATTTCAAGAAATTAGAATAGTGTGTCGAAAATCAGCATTTACTTCAGTTATTTCAGAGAATTAATGTTTTAGACTGAGTGTCACACTATCATCTAATTTACTCAAAACACCTGCAAAGTTTATCTCAGTTTGGTTCAGTATGGGGAAGACTGCAGACTTGACAATTGGCCAGAAGACCATCATTGATACCCTCCAGAAGATGGGTAAGCCACAAAAGGTCATCGCTAAGGAGGCTGGCTGTTCACAGAATGCAGTGTCCAAGCATATAGAAAGTTTAGTGGAAGGGAAAAATGTGGCAGGAGAAGGTGCACAAGCAAAAGAGATGACCGTAGGCTTCAGCGGATTGTCAAGCAAAGACGATTCCAAAATTTGGCGGAGATGCAGAGGGAGTGGACTGAGGCTGGAGTCAGTGCTTCAAAAACCACCACGTACAGAGTGTGACATAATGTCTAAAACATTCATTCTCTGAAATAACTGAAGTAAATGCTGATTTTCGACACACTATTCTAATTTCTTGAAATACTGTTTTGGGGGGTTTTCTGGAGCTGTAAGCCAAAATTATGAAAAATGAAACAAATAAAGATAATGATATCTATAATCTATGAAAGTTTCACTTTTTGAATGGAATTATGGAAAAAAAAAAACTTTTCCATGATATTCTAATTTTTTGGAAAGGATCTGTATTTTACACAAATAGGCAGTTTTCCTGACAGATTTAGGATAACCCAGTGAAATCTGCATACAGAAGTCCTCAGCCATTAATTTATAGTTATAAAATAAACAGCTTTGCAGCAGTGTGTGTGCTCATTGTCCTAGGGTGCACTGACGTGCCAGGATCATGACAAAATAAGATGAATTCCCCTCTCAGCCCAAGTAGCAGTTGACTTTCGCCTGCCCAACAGAGACCTTTTGGACGGCAGAGTTATCAAAGACATTATTATTAAAGGATTAGCGCGTAGCCGTGGCAGCTAGCCCCTCGCACTCAGCAGAATTAGTCAAGGTAACTGTCATGGTTCTGTGATCTGCCAGAACAGCAGATACGCGGCTGTCCCTTCAGAAAAGCTCCGTGTGCTGATCGCTGCGCATCTCTCTCGCTAGCCCATTGAAGAGTGGCACATTTGGAATGTTTTTTTTTTGTTCAAAATTCTAAGTCAGTGTTCTAGAACTCAGGAGCGATTGTTACCGTTGTTACGAGCAGTGATTGTTACATCAGCATTAGAATGTTCAGTTAAGAACATTCTAAAGACATATTTGTGATCTTACACCTTAAAGAGTTAAAAAAGGAACTCTAGTCGCTGTTCAGGGGACTCTTGCTCTGCGTTAATTGGTGGATGCCAAGGGAATCCTTAATCTCCCCCTAATATCCCGCGTGTTAGAACGGCACCCTGTGACTCTTTCTGATGTTTGCATTGGGTGCCCATCTTTAATGGAATGTGTTTTTGCAGCTTGGCGTGTTACATTTGTCATCTGTCTGTTTGATGAGGTGTTAAACTGGGGTCCTGACTCACTGTGGCTCATTAAAGATCCCCTGGGACGTTTAGAAGGAGTAGAGGTGTTAACCCCCGTGCCCTGGCCAAATTCCCACAAACACTTCCTGTCTATAGCTGACCACCTAATCACAACCTCTTAAAAGTGTTTATTTTGGCAAAGATTGTTCCAGCTGGACTAAGCAGTACTTTTGTACTAATAAACATTGGGTAAGGACAATGAAGCAATGAATATGCTTCCGCATGCTAATTTTGTTGCTGTTTTGGGAAGATGAACTGTCACTGTAGACATAATTCCTTGTCTCAGAAAATCTTGTGTATTTTGTAGCAAATATATTGTGAGCATTGTGATTATTATTGCCACATTAATAAAATATCCTCGTCTCAAAACTCAGGAAACATCTGCAACCTCTTTTTTTTATTTACAAAATTTAGTTTCTGCCCATAAAGTAACCTCTTGGATCAAATCAACATACAGTGTTGCTTAACCCCAGAAAATAGCTTCACTGCCGAACAGCTGCCCCTAATCATTGTGTTATAGATGCCAACGTCCGCTGCCCCAGTCCCTGTGATGAACGGCAGGCCTGGATGGCAGCTGCTCGCCATCTCAGCCAACTCCTTCCTGTGTTTATATGAACCATTTCCTGTTTGTGAAGAGGAGCAGCGATGTGATTGGCTGCCTGTTTTAACAGCTGGCACGCCTCACCGGCGGAGCCGTCGCCGCTCCTACGTGACCCCTCCCCCTTTATTTTTCTCGTCCGCAGGTGTCAGGCGCCCTGTGGGATCTCCTCGTCCTCCTCCATGTGCTCCCTAAACTCAGGGGCGCAGTACCTCCCCCGCAGCCAGGGGGCGACAGCCACCTCATCTCATCCGTGAAAGAGAACCCCCCGCCCCCTCCTCACAAGGAGAGCTGCTGCCACTGCTCACAACTGGGTTCTGTATTTTACATTTTTTGTGTCCCCCCCTCCCCTCGCAAACAGGGAGCGGCCACACCCTCTTATTTTCTGCTTTGGTTGTATTGGGCAGCGAAAGGACCGTCTTGCGCTCCGGAGAGACACTTCTTTTTATTTCCTCATTTTTATTTATTTATTTTTACTGCTCGTTTCAAGTTTGTCATTTTAATTTTAATTCTTTGAAAAACTAAGCCAGTGGTTTGAAGCCTTCCAGTACGGGTGAAGTATGTTATTGTGTTCATACTGACTAGCATGTGGTCCTGACCTGGATTTTAAAAAAAGAAAAAATTTTAAAGAAAAAAGAATGAATCTGAGCCTCACGGTTTCCGGTAGCTAGCGGCTAATCGTCTCAGTTTATAAAGAAAATAAGGAAAAATGCGGTGAAATGGAAAGGTTTTTTTGTTTGTTTGTTTGTTTGTTTGTTTGGGGGGAGGGTCACATATATGTGGTAACTGCTGGCAACAGAGCAAAGCTTCAGTGAACACACCGTTGGTTCCCATGGAGATTTAATGCCCGTTTCTCTAAATGATTGATAAAATAGGAACTCTTGGAAAAAGCACCACAGACCTGAAATTACTTGAACCGTCGTGTCAGACAACATTACTACCATCAGTCCATAGTTCTCAGCTTATTGGCCTAAATGAGCTTCAGGGTCAAATACATTATTATTATTATTATTATTATTATTTTACTTGTTTATGATTTCACAGGAAAGATTACTCTAACATGAATGTATGCAGTTTCTTTCTAAAGCTGATATGACTGCACACACAAAACACGTCTTATCCTGGTTTTATGGACTCATAAAAAAAATGATAATAATCTTTTTTTTTTTGGGGCCAAGTAGTGTAATATTACGCAGGTATACAGTACAGCTATAACAGGCCGAATGTAGAGGAGGAACGAGCTCTCTCTTTCTCTCTCTTTCTCTCTCCCTCTCTCTATTCTCCAGGCATGAGAAGGACAGATGTGTTTATCTGTCTTTGTTATTTTAGTGGAGTTTTATTAAGACACTGAATTCAGTCCCTCTGACTGCTCTCTCTCCCCCTCTCCTTCATTCTTATCTCTATATGTCTCCCTTTCTCTCTCTCTCCCTCCCTCCCTCTCTCTCTCTCTCTCCCCCTCTCTCTCATTCTTATCTCTATATGTCTCCCTTTCTCTCTCTCTCTCATTGTAATCTCTGACTCCTTACCCCCGTCTCTCTCTCCCTCCCCCATCCCTCTCTCTCTCTCCCTCCCTCATCCCTCTCTCTCTCTCCCTCCCTCCCTCCCTCTCTCTCTCTCCCTCCCTCATCCCTCTCTCTCTCTCCCTCCCCCATTCCTCTGCCTCTCTCTCCCTCCCTCATTCTAATATCTGTGTCCTTCTCCATATCTCTCTCCTTCCCCCATCCCTCCCTCTCTCTTTCTCCCTTTCTCCCTCATTCTAGAATATGTCTCCTTCTCTCTCTCTCTCCCTCATTCTAGAATATGTCTCCTTCTCTCTCTCTCTCCCTCATTCTAGAATATGTCTCCTTCTCTCTCTCTCTCCCTCCCTCTCTTTCTCTCCCTCTTTCTACCTTTCTCCCTCATTCTAATATCTGTCTCCTCTCTCTCTCTCTCCCTCCCTCCCTCCCTCCCTCTCTATCTCTCTCCCTCTCCCTCATTCTAAAATATGTCTCCTTCTCTCTCTCTCTCCCTCCCTCTTTTTCTCTCTCTCTCCCTCCCTCCCTCCCTCCCTCCCTCTCTATCTTTCTCGCTCTCCCTCATTCTAAAATGTCTCCTTCTCTCTCTCTTTCAGGAATAAAAAGCACTCAGCATACTAGCATATGTTATAGTTGGTAGGACCAGTTTCATTTGAGCAGAACAATAGTTTTCTGATCATTTTTGGGCACAGAAATTATTTATTTTTTTCTTAATGTTTTCCATTAACTGCCAAACTAATGTTGTCTAAGAGACGTATACGATGTAACAGGATTAAATTTGAAGCACATTGTAATTACTGTAGACTGAACCTGGGCTAATGACTGCCCTCATATTGTGGTGTGACGGTGATTATGAAGTAATTAATTAACAATTTTCTCATTGTCAACGCAGAATTTACCCCGATTTTCAGGGCCTGAACAAAAATGCAACAGATGTACGGATATATGTGACAGTACTAACACTATTACTGACAGCTACTAAAGTTTCACTCACTGATCACAAAAATAAGTGGAAAAGGAATAGATTAAGAAGAAAGCTTTCTTATCTCCTGCCTACCTACACGGAGTGTGTATCGTGTTTGGATAATGAAACGGGCCTTGGAGCGAGACTGTGTTTGGCCGCGATGCTAACGAAGTGATAGTTTAGCGGTCGCCCTACTTGAGTTTGCGGTTGTGCCCGTGAAACTGAAAACGGGACCTCTCCTGTAAGAGAAGCCGGGGCGGATCTGGAGAGCTGTAGTTGGGCCGCGGACGGAACGGGCCAGTTTCGAGTTACGCGGATTAATAACAGAGAGGTTAAGAGGGGCGATGTCGGCGGCAGGGTGGGGGGGGCGAAGGGACAGGAGCGCTTCTGTCCGTGAATTATTGATTTTGTTCTTTTTTTAATGGCGTGCTCAGCGCGGATTCGTGTTACCGCTAAGCGCCCCGTTTGGGCAGACAAGTAAAAGGTATGTGCCCCCCGTTCCCCTCCACCTTATGTGGGTCACTCATTTAATCTCCTGTTTGGGACGGAGAGGTAGAGTTACGCGCCCCGGGAACCGCAGATGGGACCACGCGCAGGATGTGGGCCCGCCTCCAGGCATCTGTCACTCAGGTTTGGTTGTCAAGACGATGATGCTGTGCGTCACGTGCTTGGGCGGGGCGGACTGGCCTACACCTGTACAGTGGAATCAAAGTTTGAGAATCCCACAACTAAACTGAAAATGTATAAACTTTGTTTATATCGTTAGCGGTGATTTTATTACGGTTGGGTTGTTACGGTCTGGCGTCGGGGCAGTTGATACTCATAGTAGCAGTGTGAGGCTTCGCGAATCCCAGAATGGGCGGGTTACCCAGTCTTCGGGACAGAATCGATAGCGAAGGACGGCCTCACGTTGTCGTCTTGTCTAAATCTGCAGAAGAAACGTCCTGTTCTTCTATGGTGTGTCAGCCAAGTTCCAAGTCCGAGCTACAGCACAGAGACGGGGCGGAGTCTGCAGACACATGACGTGCGAGCACCAATCAGCACAGGGCCTGGGTAGCTACCTGTGCTACTCTGTGCTAAACCCAACCGTCCGCATGGACGCTAGCCTCCGTAACAACACCAGATAGAGAAAACAGCCTCAGCCGCCATTTTGGGGAGTGTTTGCGTTATGCTGCCTTACGATTTTGAGAATATAGGAATAACAGGGTTAAATCGGAGAGGTTTTTTTCTCAGACAAAATGGTGACGGTTTTCAAAATTTCTAAAGATTCTGTGAAGTTTACGAAGCTTAAAAATGTGCCTGTAATGGCAGCATGCCAGCATGATGCTTTTAAAGGTGAAAAAGGTGGGTTTTTAAAAAATAATCTCGTAGATCGGGTGTGTTTGTGTTTGGGACGCACAGAGAAAATTAGCTTAAATTAAGGCACGCAATCAAGTTAATTTAAAACAACAACAGAAATGGCCTGTTTTCTGCGCTGTAGCTGTTGTTGTTGTCGTGGAAACTGAACCCAGCTCTGACAGGCGCACTGTGGTGAAAGTGTTCGGTTGTTGTTGTTGTCGTGGAAACTGAACCCAGCCTTGACAGGCGTACTGTGGTGAAAGTGTTGGGTCCTCTTTCACCATGAAGGGTGTCAGATGAACACGTCTGTGTGACCTGATTGACGCACGCCTGTTCTGTGCCACGCGGAGTCCAGTATCGGGTGACCAGCTGTCTCCCGGCCCGTACCCTAGTTCTGACGTCCCCAACGTTTACTCGGCACGGAGGGTATTTCAGCGCTTGTCCTTTAATCAGGTGACTACCTCCTGGCACTGTCGGCCCATCGTCGGCACAGCCGTCAGTCGTTACGGTAGTCCGCCAGTGGACAGTTGAGGCAAAGAAACGTTGACGAGGACCAGTTGTTAAGAGAATTTAAAATGGTTTGGGGAATGGGCCTGCCGGCAGCTAGCGGGTCGGCACAGTGGCAGTTTGCAGAGCCCCGGCAGAGCAACAGCTGGCGAGATGGCAGTCCGATAGGCGTCTGCTCTCCGAGTCACTTCCTGTTGGGCCTGCGTTGACTGGGTCATACCCTCTCCTTGGTACAGAACGTGTTTATTAACCCTGACTCTCCACAGAACCCCAGGTAGTTGGAGAGTACATTACCCGTTACATTACACCACTTTAATCTGGTGTCGGTCAGCAGGGTGGAGCTGAGAGCGGCAACCTTTCGAGAGGTTGCCGGTTCGATTCCCAGGCAGGGCACTGCTGTAGCACTCTTGACCTGACCTGCTTCAGTAAGTGTCCAGCTGCATTGTAAAAGGATAAATATGCAAACTGTGGCTACCTGTATGTAAATGGCCTTGGATATTCACCTGTAGAGTGAATACGTTGTGTAATCTGACATGTCTCCTCTGGGCTATAAGGCCTTCTGGAATATGTGCATCTGTGTGGTTATAATATTGCTCAGTGGCAGTCAAAATTTAATGCAAAAAAAAAAAAAAAGTATTATAATTAGCTACTATATAATTTAAAAGAAGTGTCAATGTATCTAGATATGCATTTCAAACATGAGGCACTATGTACTCATGTTCTCTTTTCTGCCCTGAATAGACGTCCCCCAACACACACACACACACACACACACTAGAAAATACATGGTTACTGTAGTGAGTTTGAAGAAACGTGAGCAGTTGACCATACACGTTTCTTTCCACCAGCGCAGTGATCCTGTGGCCATATGATACTACTGATTTATTTAGCATCTTTTACACATTTCAGATGATCACATTCCTGTTCTTATCACTATGACAACTGCAGTCCTTTCCCTTCCTGGGTGTGGCTAGACCACATTATCCAATCGTAAGGTAGATAATCTCACTGTTTAACAGGCACATAGGAGTTGAATTTATTCATTAATTATTTTCGGTGAAATTAGGCCTTTGCCGTGTGCACTATGACTGCCAGCACTGCCATGATAGTTTGCGTACCTGCAGTCTCTCTGTCAGGCTTCTTAGTTTTGCGTGTGCGTCATCTAAAGGGCACGGGTCGAAAATAACATTTTATATCTGCCGTTCAATGCGACTGGCTCGTCCGCGGAGCCTGGGGTCTGCTGTGCTCCTCAAGGACGGCACGTTATATATATCGCTGGTGTTTTCGGCATTCGGGATGGCGCTTACGGAAAACAGGCCGGCGAAAACGGTAGCGCCGCAGACCTTTTCTGGCAGGCGTGGCCATAGCAACCGCCGACGTTCCCGTGTGGCGGCGCGCTGCATCACAGGGAGACCTCTGGAACCACAGCTGGCACGGTTGTGGAAGCTTGTGCGCATCACTGATGATGTCACAATCAAAGCAGGAACCTGGGAGGGGCTAGTGTTCTTCCGCTCTTCTGTGTGTTTAAAAGATCACTTCTCATCACTTCCCTATGTTCCACTGGCCTTAACCGGCTCGGCACAGCCCTGCCTGCCTGCGTGCTTGTCTTTGTCAGACTCTGTCCATTTTCCCAAAAAAAGTCTTCAGATTTTGTGTGTCCAAAACTTCATTCTCTACTTGACCTGATACTAAATGTAATATAATTGTTGTAATCTTGACACAAGAGAGGAGGAGTTACACAACTTGCTCCGTACTACAGCTCTGCACAGCCGCAAAATCAATCGCATAGCTAGCAATCTGAATGGTCTTGCAAGCAAGCAAATTGTACACAATGCATTGTAAATACTGAAATTCTTTTGAATAAAAAGAAAAATGTTTAAATTCTTTCTGTAAAATACTAGGGCTTTACTATTACATGTGTGTCATTTATTTATGTTTGTGTCCTCTTTGCTATATGCCTTTTTTATTATTAATTCTCCATGTTGGTCTGACAAATGTATTGCCAGTGTTGGTGGCAAGAGGTAAAATCTGGAACTGGAGTAGAACTGAGCGAGGGAACATGAACGGGTCTCCATGCCTGTTTCCATGGTGATGTGTCTGGAATGAGAATTAAGAGTCAGAATGGCTTATTTGTGGGTTTGGGGCGGGGGGGGCTTTTATCTTATTCCTTTTTTATTTCTGCCCATTATTTATTTATTTATTTCCATTTCTCACTGCTGGTCTGTGCTTATGGATTCTGCTTTTTCCCCCTGTAAAATTGCTGATGGAAAAACCAAGAACAGCCACTTAACAGCTTCAAGAGAAAGTCCAATAAAAAATATGATAAAAAAATGATACTGTGCTCAATTTGCATAACTTTCGTGTCTTTATTTGAAGTTTTATTTCAATAATATACAGTGGCTTCAGAAAGTATTCATACCCCATTGATTATTTCTCATTTTGCTGTGTTGCAAAGTCAAATTAAAACATATTTACATGGTATTTTCCATAATGTGCAAATTAAATAAAGTATTTATTTTAATATAATCCTGAAAATATCTAAATAATTTAGAGAATTACTTCTACAGGAGTAGAAAAAGATCCCATGTAAATATGTTTTAATTTGACTTTGCAACACAGCAAAATGAGAAATAATCAATGGGGTATGAATACTTTGTGGAGCCACTGTGTATACTAAAGGATTTTTGGAACATGTTGGGACATTCCGTTCTGTTTCATCTTCCCTCGAAAAACAAAGGAATCACTCCAGGGCCGGAATTCACGAGTGCTGATCTGGGATCAGTTTTCCTATCCATTATAATTCCTGCTAATTTACACATTTACACATTCTCACAAATTCACATTCACAACTTACTTTTTTTTTTTTTTTATTATTATTTTTTTAAATTTAAAAAAATTTAAAAAAGCACAATGAAGTTCGTATCTGGCAGTGTAGCGCTGCAATGAAAAGACTGTGCCCTGCCTGGGATTTGAACCTGCAACATCTGACTACTGACCCAGGTTCTTAATCACTGCTGCCCCCACAATGCACTGTTGTTCTCCGAGTGTCCTGCAGGGGGAGTGAGAGAGGGGCTGAAGGGGGTGCAGGATGGAGGCTTGATGACTCAACCCTTGACACTTATCCTTCTGGGAAACAGGAGAATTCCTTTCCTTTCATTGGTGGAGGGAGGGTCATTCTCTCCTTTTCAGCGATTGGACCAGATCTATTCCCCTTTGATCAATGATTGATTTTTCTCTCTCATCCCTTCTAGAGTCTGTTCCCTGTTTTGATTGGCTGCCAGTGTGAAATAAATGTGTTCTGTGTGATCGTTATTCACAGCGGGGGGGGGGGGGGGGACTTTAATATCAGCAGCACTGAGGCTGAAGGCAGTGGTGAGGACTTGCTGTTTATTGAACCAAGGAGGGGGGGGCGGGCAGCGACAAGACAGAGGAAGCCTGCTATAAAAAGGACTGAGTCATACCTGCCTCTGCCCTTAAACACTGTAGGCCGTAAACACTGTAAGCCGTAAACACTGTAGGCCGTAAACACTGTAGGCCGTAAATACTGTAGACCTTAAACACTGTAGGCCGTAAATACTGTAGACCTTAAACACTGTAGGTCGTAAATACTGTAGACCGTAAACACTGTAGACCTTAAACACTGTAAGCCGTAAACACTGTAGGCCTTAAATACTGTAGACCTGAAACACTAGCTAAAATAGGTTGTATGTACCACCTCCTCTACAAATGCAACTGTTCTCAAAAACACAGAATCATTCCAATGACACCACAGCAACACCCATGCCACTCCAGTACGTACCCAGAAAATGTAAGAATTTAAGGATCTGACAAATATAAATTTGTTTATTTTTAATATGTAGGATTGTCAGTTTGATTAGGTGTATGAGAATGTGGTCAAATAAAATATACAGTTTTAAAATTGAACTCAGTGCTCACAGCACAAACAAATGGCTAAGCAAATTCCACAAGGAGCAAATTAAGAGTCGCTACTGTTGTTGTTCAGGTTTGTTCATCGGTGCGTGGATCTTTCCCTTTATGAAACCAGTGCTTCAAGGATGGAAAAGTACTGGCAGGCAAAACAGTCTGTCCACCGGCTTGAATGAATTTGGGTATCTCTCAAAAAAAATGTGGTTCAATAACTCAAGGAGAAAGAACCCCAAAAGAACAACCACAATTACTGCTGCCAATAGGGAACAGATATGTCAGAAATATCTATGGTATTACCAGTGATTCAATATTCAGAGGGTTTACAAGATGCTGTATAATTAGGGGATGATGGCAAATTAAGTCCTAGGTTGTCGAGACCCTACACTACAGGCATCTGCATCCCTGGTGCTGGGGAGAAACAGGGTCTCGCTAGTTTTCGTTTCCACCTGTAAATCAGCAACACAGTTCAGACAAAAGAAGCCAAGAGAGTCAGCTGTGCAATCAACTGCTTTAATTGACCAATTAATTGTTAAATAACAACAAATACCAGAGCACACTACGGTTCTCCAGGACCAAGGTTGCAGACCGTTGCTGCATAAAAATTCTTCCCAAACCATGTGTTGGGGCCTACCAGGGTGTCATAGGAGGGGGTGTGGTAGGTTGTAACATGACAAAGAACATAATTATGTACAACACACTTTCCGTTGACTTTCACACCAGTCAAGTTAGACACTCCGCTGCACTGTTTCAACTGTACAAGTAACTATTTCAACACGTTAAAAGGTTTATTTCTATATATAAACACATTTTAGACTACATTTTAAATAAGGTGTGCGATACAGAAAATATACTCGCTCTTTAAATATGGCCGTGGGCTCATAATGTCTGGAAACCCCTGTTGTACAATACTTTCAAATCGATTGAGATGTAGTTATAGCTATTTCAGGTCCAATACAGCCACCTGGTGGAGGAATACAATATTGCAAGGTCATCGCTTGATTTTAACATTGAGTAATACTTGCAATACACGCCTTAATGCAAACAGATGTTATGTTATTTTTGAATGGGACATGCATGCATATAAATTCGCCGATTAATATTATATGGACAAGGTAAACGAACGCCAAACAATGGAATTATATCGTTGATTTCACGAAGCATGCTAGGTCAATGTTTTATCCTTTTATACCCTCTAGTGGCAAAAGTATGAATGCATTTTTGTTGACAAATTTGTTAGCAGCAAGCAGTATTTCAAAATAAATCATATCACAATAAGCCAAGTAATGCCGTGCCTCTGGTTATAATAAAAAAGGCATAGCCTACTTCAATGTTTGTTCTTGAATAAGTTCACGAATAATAAATATAGCCTACATTTTCAGCTCAATCAAAAAAAAAGCTCATTCTATAAATGATTAGAACAAGTAAAGTGTGCGTCATGTAAAATATATGAAATAAATGATGGCTACAACTAAAGTAGTTACGGCCACGTCCTTAACTTGTAGTAATAAATTGTAGACATTAAAATATTGCATCAAAGATATGGTGGTCCTACCAAGGCTCATCAAACCCTATTCAGAAACACTTGTCACTTTTTTATTTATATTTTTAAACATGTTTCAATGCATTTCAAAATATACAATATGTCCGTCGAATAACTACGATAAATGCGTAAAAGTGCATGTCCAAAACATGTCAACAAGTGTTATTTTACCGATTCACGTGCCGCCTGTGCCCATTTCATTTGGGGTTACGTCATTACGGCACTTTTCTCGCGAAATAAATGGTTCCTGCTGTTGGGTACCATAATGTCGTCAGCGGAGCATTTACCTACAATACCGGGGGGTGGGATTATATATCTATGGGTGGGATACCCCACAGAACCCTAAACGCAGCTGTCATTTGTACAGTAAGATGACGTCTCCCCCGTGGTCACATGACCCGCTCTTTACAGTAAAAACCCAACATGGCAGCGGTAGTAGCGATTGCACTGTAACTACAGCAACAATTCCACTAATACGGCAACACAAGCACAAAATTGAGCCGCCGATTCCGCTCCAACCGCAGACATGAGGGAGAAGCAGAGGAAGAAGAAAGGGCGGACGTGGGCAGAAGCCGCCAAAACGGTAATAAAGCGGCTTTGTTCGCCGTTTGTTGTGCTTGTTTTCAAACGGCTAAGCTGCTCTGCGCTCCCACTTGTGCAACTAGGTGTTTATGAGTTCATGACCCGCTGGTGGAAATGGATTATTGGGTGTGTAACGCAAGGCCTGCTTCGCGGTTGGTCAAGCAACGGAAATATATTTTAAAACGTTACATGGGTTTTTATACATGTGTCTTTATACATGTGTCTCTGTCAGTGCAGAATAGTTGCTTGGCTTGACACTTTGTTTTTTTATGTGGCGAACTTGTGAGATTTGTGTTGGCCGCTTGTTTTCTTTCGCTGAAGCACGGCGCCAGAGTCAGACCTGCTTTACGCGCATGTTCCCCGATCACGTACACATACACACACACGCACACACACTGTCCTGCTTGGGCGCAAGTGTTTGACGTGTATTCGAATTAGAAGTGAAAAATGATTAAAATTATTTAGTTTGACATCTTTTTGCGGCTTTATATGGACTTTTACATAGCCGCCTAACAAGCTGAAGGTGCATGAAACGAGCGTCATTGACAGTTAGAAACAATAAGGAGTAATGCAGGGGAAGACTAGCATACGGTAGCTTATGTAGCTTACGCGTGATAAGGTTTGTTTAAGAAGCAATAATTCAGTGTGCGTGTTAGTTAATGTGCGATATTTGAATTATTGTGCAGTAATTTATTGCTGTAAATATAACTGTGGGTGGGGTTGTGTTTTAACGTTATGTTAGCAGTACTGCTAGCTTTATCTTGATCTACTCTGGCTAATTAGCTACCTGCTAAAGGTGGGTCAATAATGTTGAGCGAAGAATGAACGTGTTGCTAAGAGTATTCTGTTCATTTCAGTCGTGGTATGAAGGTGAACAACGAGCTACGTACAGTGTCTGGATACGTGTTGTGTTTATTTTAAATATGTAGTTTATTCAGTAAAAGGAGTAGCTACATTATAGTTTACATTGTATTAACCAAACCTTCCTCGCTGGAGTGTGCAAAGCTGGCTGAAAGATGCTCAAATAGCCCTCGCTTTCAACCATTTATTCATTCGCTTATGCAAAATTAGTTTTGCAACTCTAAAATGTTTAACGAATGTAAAATACCGTTTGAAGTTTAAGACAACTGTCTTAGAAGTTCAAATTGAGATGTCTTTTCACCAGAGGTAGTTGTGTAATAACCTGGATGTGTAGGCTATTATGTATATATCTACGTGACTGCATTGTATTTAGTTTGACAAACGGCTGAAACACTGATCCGGTAAAAACTGACCGAGGCATGTACATTTCTAACGGAGAATAATATTTAATGTAGGAAAAAAATATATAGTTAAATGCGTTTTTCCTTTTATAATCAAACAACACAAAATATAATAGGCTATGTAACTTGTTTACAGTATAGGTTACCTAACTAGTAGATTATGTAAGATTATTTTAATAGTTCAAAGGTTGGCTTTTAACTCTTTTATTCTGTAGGGTAACCTGAATCTATATATTTTTTGTTTTATTCTCATAAATAAATATGCCTGCAATATATTTGTATAAAAAAATAAAATGGTGCTATCAGGGATTGCATAATGCCACCCAGCTTGGTCCAACCTGCTCCTATGATGGTTGGGAATCCTCGCCTGGCTTCAACCCGATGATGTGAGCGGAGGGACAGACGGCGAAACTCGGCCGACTGCAGTAAACTTTAGACAAGGGTAAAAAATAAAAAAAAAGAAGAAGCAAAATTCACCCCAGTCCCCAGTAACGTGTTGTAAAGATTCACCTGTAGCTCCACTGAGACACCACGGCCTATATAATTCGCTCCATGCCACAGATGGCAGCAAGACTATCGACAGTGGAGTAAATCGCAGGTTCGGACACGGTTGACACGGCAATAAATCAGCGAAGAAGACCGTGGAGCATCCGCACGAAAGGAAAATATATAGGGCCACATTGATTTGGGGCTTTTGAGAAGGAGAAGTGACCATTGAAAAGTGAAATGTCCTGTCTCGTCTGGCTTTCATCTGTCTGGTAATTGGTCGTCTCGTGAACATTATGGCTATTAGCCAGTACGTGGTCTGGAGATCGTATATCGTTTTTATTTGTGGGACACTGTTCAAGCAAGGCAGGATTATATTCCTGTTGGGAAACAATGTCACATAGCCATCAGACCCTTTTACATGTACTGATCAATGATTGGAAATCTTTCCATAAAATCATATGTGTAGCCTAGTCAGATCAGACCAATACCTCAAATCTGACAACACAGATTGCTGTTGAAGATTAAGGCCAATAGTATCTTGCTGCATAGAATATGAAGTTTAAGCCATACATTTTGCAGTACCTGTTTAATGTATTGTCTTTTTCAAACAAGTATTATTCCAAACGAATTTCTGAATTTGTTCAGGTTTTTTCTCTAGAAGGGAAAAACTTTGGAATATCAATCCAAAATGTCAGAATTTCTTTGTAACCATTTTTTTGAAATGCATATTACGTTACATTACAGGTATTTAGCAGACGCTCTTATCCAGAGCGACTTACCTTGCTCAAGGGTACAACGGCAGTGTCCTACCTGGGAATCGAACCTGCAACCTTTCAGTTACAAGGCCTGTTCCTTAACCATTATACTACACTGCCACACATACAAACCTATATGAATTATAGTGGTATTGTAGAATTTTTTTCCCCAGACAAATCATGGTAACTGACATTTGAGCCAAAGCAAATTTGCCGTGTGACAATTTCAAGTTGTAGGAACTTCAGCCGTGCTGTACAAACAATCTGATTGGACTTTCCTGGCCATACTTTTTAAATGTAGTTTATTTTCTATTTATCTGCTAACTTGCATTGCTTATTCTTCCCTGTTATTCATGTGTGTAGTGGGATAGTAACAGAAGATCTTTCCAGGTTAAATTGCCTTGCCCAAGGGCACAAGAGCGGAGGGCTACGCCTGGAATTTGAACCCGCAACCTCCCAAAAAGTCGCAATTCCTACCCCTGCTGCTCCGGCGGCAGTGTTTCAGTTTACACTGAAATAGGTCACTTTTTCCTCGGATCCGGCAACTGTATGGTCGGCATCTTTATGCTGTCGCCATGGTGATACCCAATGAGGAGCATGGCTGCTGTCATTCCACCAATCCTGTGGGGAGGTGGAACTATGATGCTCTGGTCTTTATTCTCCGATGTGTTAACATACAGGGTGCGTCCCAATATTCTTCACTCCCCCACTACCACTCCCCACCTCCTTTCCTCCACTCCCCCACTACCACTCCCCACCTCCTTTCCTCCACTCCCCCACTACCACTCCTCTCCTACCCGGAAGTATGCAAAACTGCTTGAACGTTTCGAGTACAAGTATTTGCATGTACAGTATACAATGTACCTGACATTGCGGTTTGCGTCTAAACATTAATTAATATGTAACAATACGTAATTAAAATGTAATCAGCAAAATTAGATTAAACCACAAAGATCCGTGTCCGGGGCATGGAGGAGAGGAGGTGGTAGTGGAGGAAAGGAGGGTGCATTTTTCGAGTATTGGGACGCACCCACAGTGTTTGACAGACCATGTTTGACACACACGCACACACCTAACGGGCCAGAAACATCAGTGTTATTGGTTCCTGTATGCTTGTGTGTGTTGCTTATTTTATAAAGCAGCAATAAAGAATGAATGACGTAAATTTCAGAAAATATTAATGTAAGTGAATCCAGGTGCTCTGGGCCCTTAGAGATCCATCACTGGGTGGAAGCAGAAATCTACAGGGTGAGGGGTCCATTACATTACATTCATATATTAATTTGGTGGACACTTTTATCCAAAGCGACATACAATAACTGTGTACTGAAGGTCACTTAAACAAGTACAAACAGGTCAGATAAAGTACAGTTCTATCATAAAGTAGCAGCTATCCATAGCCATGAACAACATGGCTAGTTTCCACAGTAAGCTATGGCTTAGTCAGTAAAGCTATGGATAAGTTTTAAGAGAAGTGAAGCTCGATTCCGAGAGACACGATAAACTTCAACATCAAGATCAGGACGCTAGTGCTACATGAAAGTACTAGAAAAACAAGATACAGGATACAAGTGCTACTTGATTGGTGGGTCAGTCAAGGTAGAGTCTGAAGAGGTGTGTCTTCATGCCAAGACGGAAAGCAGGTAGTGACTGAGTGGTTTGCAGAGGATTGGGGAGCTCAGGTGGAGAAGCTCCGCAGTCGGGACGAGCGAGAGCCGTTGACACGGAGGGAAAGAAGAGCGCGTCGCCCTGCGATAATTTCGGAAGGGTGATGACATGTCGGACAGGGTTCTGGATCAGTTTTACAGGTAGAATGGCGCAGGCTAGCAGGCTTGCCAGAAGGGAGTCACACTAATCTAGGCATGAGATTTCCATGGTCTGGACGAGTAGCTGGGTGGATTACGTGGTCAGGTATGGTCGAATCCTCCTGATGTTGTACAGGAGGAACCTGCAGGATTGTGATGTGACCGCGTGATGTGCTCCTTAAAGACCAGATAGTCATCCGGGACCAACCCCAGGTTCTTCGCAGAAAGGGTCCAGTTAAGTATCGCAAGGTTTTGGATGGACCTGAAGACCAGAAACAGTCCCCTGCCAAATCCACCCCCCCAAAATTTGAACACTTATGATTGACTGTTAAATTATGAAAATGGGTTCAGGGTTCCACCTGCTTGTTCTACAGAACCACATACCTTCTGAGTAATCCATTTCCCCTAAGACCTGACTTGCGCCGTCTGGAGGTACGGATTGCATTCTGTCACGGTTCACGGTGGGACTGAGGAAGTGTATTTAACCGCAGATTGTTTCTCTTCACCAGATATTCAGCTCAGGAATGTGTGGTCAGGGTGAGCATGCCGCCGCTATCCTGCTTTAGTGAAACTCCAGCAAAAATAAAAATGATTAACTCGTGTGTCATGGTTGTTCAATGACCTTCATTTTCTCAGCCGTCTTAAGGAATACATGCTTCTTAAGACGCTTTTATCCTAAGCGACATTCAGTACGTGAACGCATACATTTTTTCAGCAAATGCAGTCCCCTGGGATCGAACCCACAACCTTTGCGTTGTTAGCGCAATGCTCAACCGACTGAGCCATAGGACTCCCATATCTTCTGCATCGTGTCAAGGGCAGTCCTGTACCTCTCCGTCGGCTTTTCCTCTTTTTCTGGTTTTTCCCGCCGGCAAGTGTATGTTAATATTGTCCGTGCGCCAAAAAGGGTGAAGTCGGGTGAGCCGGTGAAGTCAGAGAAGCTCTTTTGCCTGCCCTGACCTCACGTCCCTGATTCCGCCCTCAAAATGAGAAGCTCCCTCTCTTCACCGTCGAAGCCGGAACATTCCATTGTGGTACATGTTCCAAGATCCTTTTTCTACATTGAGAGTCATGACCAAAGATAATGGTGAGGCAGTGGTGTGTTCTTCGCTGTGATATAACGCCGGAAAACTGTTACCAACCGGAACCCCCGTTAAGAAGCAGAGAGGACTGAAGCAATGCAGAAATTCAGTATCTGTTGAGTCTAGAGATCAAACCCAGTAGCGCACACCATCTTAATCCCTGATATTATGTTCCGGGTCAATTTGACCTGATCCTGTCTCTTAAAATCCTTATCTTTGTCATCATGACATTTCATAATTTGTTGGGATTAAATAGTGAACACGTGATAAACATAATGCTATGTTTTCAAATTTTCTGTACCAACTCCTGTATACAAAGGTGTTGTGTGGAGTAAGAAAACATACAACTGTTTTTATTTTTTATCTCACATTTTTTGTGAATGTTTCTGGTGCACTGCTCCATACAGGTTTAAAAGTACACAAACTTACTCTTACCCCAGGCTCTTACCCCAGGCTCTTACCCCAGGCACTTACCCCAGACTCTTACCCCAGGCACTTACCCCAGGCTCTTACCCCTGCACTTACCCCTGGCACTTACCCCAGGCTCTTACCCCAGACTCTTACCCCAGGCACTTACCCCAGGCTCTTACCCCTGGCACTTACCCCAGGCTCTTACCCCTGGCACTTACCCCTGGCACTTACCCCAGGCACTTACCCCAGGCTCTTACCCCGGACCCCAGGCACTTACCCCAGGCTCTTACCCCGGGCACTTACCCCAGGCACTTACCCCAGGCTCTTACCCCAGGCACTTACCCCAGGCACTTACCCCAGGCACTTACCCCAGGCTCTTACCCCAGGCTCTTACCCCAGACTCTAAAATGAGATGTTTCCATCACAGACGTTTTAATATTTACGGATAAAAGGCTAGTTAATTGGGAGACACACTAAAGGTGACACAGAAAGTGTCAAAATATTTCAGTTACAATAGTGTTGTGTCAGTTTAAATGTTTGGGGGCGATTTGACCCCAAACATAAAAGGCATCATAAAATCTCAACATTGTATGAGTGTTAAAGCAAAAACTCTTGTGAGATACTGTGTGAGAAAAGCACGTGCAGATTATGTTAGATTAGCGCCAGGTTGATGATGTCCTCCGGAGTCTAGCCTGCCCCTTTAATAAATTACAACAGATATATGTTCTGAAAATATATTGCCGTCTCGCCATTGGCGTTGTGTGTTCTGAAACAGGTTGGCGCTTTAACTAAACACTTGATGCTCTGAGATGTCTCTGCGCTGTATTTGGGCAGGTGTGAAATTTCGATTGTAGAGCGTGCCGTGGCTAATTGACCGTATAGGAGGAACAGAACGTTCTGTGAGGGGGAAAAACTCCCGGCGCCGGCGTTAGGAAATGAAGATGAGAGGCCTTGTTTTAAATATCACTCTACCTTTTATTATTCATAAACACCCTCATCTGGATGACTTGTGCAGTTTATATTTTCACAGTTTGTGAATTTATACAGCCATAAATGCGGGACCTAAGGGCCAAGCTGAAGGGATGCCGGGACCGAGAAGCCATTTTAGTGACAAACTAGCAGCCGTCTGGTTTTAAACGCAGTTATTTAAAGCCTGGCTTTAAGGACGTCCTATCCATTTGCTGTTCCGCCGTGTGAATTTGAGGCTGCGAGACGAGAACCTGTTAAAGCGCGGACGGCACGTCGTCGAGGGGCATCTGACTGCCGGGCTGCAGGAGGGAGGGGCTTGGTGTGAAACTCCGCCCTTGGTTATCCTGCCCCTTGTCCAATCCAGAGCTTCGAACGGCAAAATTGTTTTGAACCAATTTCACGCGACCAATATTCAGCCCCATAATCAGCCGCTTTAAATCAATCAACAAAAACCAACAGACCTTCCATTCTCCTGGCCCAGGGTAACAGACCTCTGCTACAATGGGTTCTGGACTCCACCTCCCATCAGCCCCTGTGAGATATTGCTTTGTGGCACTTTGCACTGGGTCACTAGCTCCATGATGGGATGTGTAGTTTTTAGGGAATCTGGGGAAGGGTGCAGTGCTGATGCTCCTGAATTTCTGTACTAAATATCTGGCTGATTCCTGATTAAAATCTACTCGGGTTGCCCCGGATAAGCCTAGATAAGGGTGTTTGCAAAGCTAATGTATCGAGGCATAGTCTGTTATGTAACTGAAAGCCATTAATTCAAGGGAAGGAGATCATTCCAGGAAGCTATGAGCAGTGAAGATTGGGTGCAGAGACACTGGCAGACATTTGTGGAGAGGATTGAACATTGGTTAAGATGATGCATGGAGATCGCTGTGAAGGGCGATTGTCAGTATGAAAAAATTAGTTTCTTCCAGAGTTGCAATTTAGTAAAAGATTAGGTAGGCTCTCATTCTATTAATGTTTAGGTTTGAATTAAGAGGGGAAAATCCCAAACAAAAAACCTGTCATGGTTTGGTGCAGCTAAATTGCCTTGCGCCCCAACAAACGCGACCTTTCCATAGTTCATAGTTCATTGTGTTCTGAGGTTTTTTTCCCCACTGCTGAATGGCCATTTAAAACCTCCATATTTGGAGGTAATGTTGGTTTTTGGTTTCCATCAGCTGTCGAAAGAGAATCTTTGCCTTAGATAGTCCTTGACCCCCCTTTCACAGCGGAAAGATGACATCAGGAGTGGAAAATCCACTTAATCTAATGATACCTCATTCCCTACATTCACTCTCCTTTTTCACTGTCATGGTGACGGTGAAAACCCGCTCCATGTTTACGCTGCTCCAGGTTTTGTGGGTGTGTAGGCCTCTGTAGGTATTCTACTCCAGGTTTTGTGGATGTTTAGGCCTCTGTAGATATTCTGTTCCAGGTTTTGTGGATGTGTAGGCCACTGTAGATATTCTGTTCCAGGTTTTGTGGATGTGTAGGCCACTGTAGATATTCTGTTCCAGGTTTTGTGGATGTGTAGGCCGCCACTGTAGGTATTCTGTTGATATGAGAAGGGGCTCTAGCATGCCCCATTAATATTTTTGTTTAAAAGTTTTCCAAATTTGGCATCAGTCAGTAATCTGCCTTGCCCCCCCAAAAAAATAAACAAAAACACAACCTGTGTCGCTTCTAAGTTTCCAAGCAACTTAAAAAATAAAAAAAGCAAGAAACAAACAGACCTGGTGTCATTATTGTAAGCGGATTTTGCAGCACAAATTAGGGACACTGTTCCAGCAGAGGAGCCACAGGGCCCCTGTCAGGCCAGTAAAAAATTGCTGTTAGTTTGCAGTTGTTTTTATTATCAGAAGGGGCTCCACTCGAGCAGAACCATCAGAAGCATTTTTTATTAGGTTTTTGTTTTGTTTTTATTGGAAATCAGGTTGGTAATGGAACCAGATTAAGCCCATCCCACTTTGATGACCCGAAAGTAAGGTGCTGCTGAGTCCCTGTTTAACGGCTGTGATTGTTTTTATTTGGTTACACTGCGTTCTTAAAGGTCATAGTGCACACAGTTTTTCGGTTCAGTAATCATAACTATTTTTTTGGATGTTTGTTTTTGTTCTCCGGTGTTTTAGTGGCAGAAATCGCATCCGTAGGGAGGAGCAAAAGTTAGCTTCATTAAATTCTGTGTTTTTTTTTAACCAGGTGGATGATTCATCGTGGGAAAAGATTGGGGTTTTAAGGGCGTGTTTGGATAATGTACCGCCGTGGCGCAGTTTGCTTGTCGCTCGTCTGCCGCCAGCCGGCTTGGGGGAGCTGACATTCCGCCGCTGTGGTCGGGAATAATTAGCGGAATCGTGTCCCCGGCTCGTCCTCATTGGGAATCGACAGGGGGAGGGGGAGGGGGAGGGGGTTCAAACACACACAGGAAATGAGTCATGCCTTGTTAAAACCAGCGCGTTTTCACCCGCCGGTCTCCGGGGCGACCGCTCCCGTGCTCACAGCTGGGCGGGAACCGCGCGCGGACGTCAGCTTGCCAGCTGTGCCGTCTCCTCTGGGCTAACGAGGGGGGTAGAAGAGTGTCCGACACTTACGAAAAGAGCCAAGGAAAAGAGAGGGGGGTGTTTCCCGGCACACGAGGCCCTGCTCTCTGACCGTCATCATCCCTGGGCCATTCCGGCTTTCCCGTCAGAGCCTCTGACTCACAGTGAAAACAGTGTGGCAGAAAGAGTCATGCCAGGGCACTAATCCCACTGTCCTTCGCTGATTGGCTCTGTCCATCTGGGTACGCGGGTCTCCAACAGTCTACCAACTCTCCTTGGTTTCCCAAGTGATCATTGCTAAAGAGAATTGAGTTGATTTTACACATTGCATTTCGGTATTTAGATGAAAAAATCTCTTATTTTTATACCCAGTTTCACAATGTCCTTCAGTTCCCATTAATGCCAGTAGGGGGCATGATTGAAAAATCTCTCCTGGTGTAAGACTGTAATATTACTGCGCTGTGACTGTGAATTATATAATAATTCAGTTACTTTGGCTGACTGTTCCTTCCTGTTCTTTTCTTTTTCAAATACTTAAATACCAGTGGCCAGTTATGTTTTTTGATTTATATATAGGCCTGTATGTACTGTACATACCAGTGCTCATCATCGTCTAATATGCAGAGTGCAGGTAAGAGTGCAGGTAAGAGTGCAGTTAAGCCTCTAATGCACGTCACTCCAAACTCCTCGCACTTATCGGCCCACAGTTCAGAGGTCGGACTCCCACACACGAGTTTATAATGGATGGTGTGGTTCTGGGTCTGAGTACTCCAAGGTTCTACCTAAAAGCAGCAGTGTAGTATAATGGTTAAGGAACTGGACTTGTAACTGAAAGGTAGCAGGTTCAATTCCCAGGTAGGACACTGCCGTTGTACCCTTGAGCAAGGTACTTAACCTGAATTGCTGCAGTATATATCCAGCTGTATGAATGGATAAATGTAATAAGACGTTGTGTAAGTCGCTCTGGATAAGAGCGTCTGCTAAATGCCTGTAATGTAATGTAAAAGAGATGGTTTGTGTCCTGGTTCTGAATGTGGAGCGTTCGGGAATGATAGAAGAGGCACGGATGAGATGTTAAACCGCGGTCCTGACTCACTGCGGCCATTAA
This sequence comes from Synaphobranchus kaupii, assembly GCA_029718625.1. Lineage (NCBI taxonomy): Eukaryota > Metazoa > Chordata > Actinopteri > Anguilliformes > Synaphobranchidae > Synaphobranchus > Synaphobranchus kaupii. Next base: position 3,111,620 of record CM056381.1, on the reverse strand, counting down.
ACATCCAGCTGCACTTTTGTCATAAGAGCCTCTGTGTTAACCCCAGTGTACGGACTGATTGCTCAGGTTTGTCCCCCGCCAATGAGATCTGGCTTCTCAGTCGTCCCTACCCTACCCGCTTAAATACGGGCAAAGCCAAATTGGGCTCGGAAGCCGTAATGACCGTCTGCAACCCTCCCAACTCCTCTTTGGTTCTGTATTTCTGCAAAGCTTCCGGAACATTTCCCCTGCCGTGTTCCTCATTTGCTGAAAAATAGATTTCCTTACAACCCTCCAAATGAGTTCATGTCGGAATATTGTCTGATATTGGAGTCTTGTACGAGCAATGCTTACCAATTAGGTAAGGTAATATATACAGTATATATATATGTATATAAATATATATATTTGGCAAGCAATGAGACGGTAGCATCCTGCCGAAGAGACAAGGGTCTCGCAGGCCTGAGAATGAACAACGGTAAGAAAGCCAAATTAACCGAAAACAACAGTCTGTGAAACTCGATTATCACAAAGCCCAGAAAACTGCATTAGCATGATCTGAGGAAGTGCTTCACATTCCCTCTTAAAGCTTGTTTTTTCTGTAGCCCACATCTCCATGCGCAGCCGGTGAATAATTACATTGGGGAATCCGATTGGTCACAAGCCAGCGTAGTTCAAATGTAATTCATCTCATTATTATTATTTTTTTATCACTGTCTACTTAGTGAGTTCTTCACCTGCTGCATAGAAATATTCTGACACAGACTAAAGAACCACCTGTTCAGACTATCTCATATCCCTCCCGCCCCCCTGCCCCCATATCCTCTTTCTTTTGTTTGGCACTTCCTGTTGGGATAATGGTATCGGTATAGCCGAGTAAAGACAGTTTATCTGTATGGTGGTATTTAGGATAATTTCGTTTAAAATATGAATTGTTGGTTTGTTCGGTTAACTTTACGCCGGTTGATTATAAACAAGTTATCCCCCTGATACTCAGGATAAGCGCATCTGCTAGATGATTATCCTGTTATATAATGTCATGGTTTTTCTTGTGTATTGCACGTTTTATGTGTTCTGTTGAGATTTGATTGGTTGATTGATAACCAGCCGGCCAATGGAAATATGGGCGATCGTAAGTGTCTTTATTGGTCAGGAGGACATACTGCAGAGGATCAAAGGCCCTAAGGCAGAGTTAGTGCAGAGGCCTGATTGGTTGTTTTTTTTTTCTTTTTTAGAGCCAGCGTGGTGGAGAGCCCTGATTGGTTGTTTTTTTTTAGAACCAGTGTGGTGGACAGCCCTGATTGGTTGTTGTTTTAAAGCCACTGGGGTAAGACACTGGCCAAGGAAGGTGTGTGCTTATGCAGTCCCACCTCACCTCGCACTTACATACGTGCGTACATATGTGCGTAACAGAGGAAAGATTGTGTAAATGTTAGGTGTCTGTAAGAGTGTGCTGTCAGGCTGCTGTTTATTGGAGCTGTCCTCTGTAAAAATAATAATGAGAGATCATTTCCACAACTGCCTGCCAAATAATATCTGGTGATTATTATAATTTATTAATTTCCTGTTCAACCTGCACTCTGAATACAAGTGAGCTATTTTCTATGCAGACTAAACAAGTGATATTTTTTGAGTATTTGATTAGTCATGCCAAGTCATTTTGTGTGACATCAGCACCATTCTACACGGTGCTTTCTCATGCATATTTATGAAGTAGGTTTGACATTTGTTCAGGAATTTGCCGGATTGAATAACTTAATGAATAAGTTCATGCTGTCACATTTTCTTATACAACTGAAAAGTAGACTGGCTTGCTTGCTAGCTAGATTCCTTCCAACCATTTTTGTGCTGAATGTCAATGTGCTGCTTGAATATTCATGTAAATATTGATATATTGAGATTTTGCAGTCCAGTAAGTTCCCTGACTACAATCTGGCTAGAGCCTGCAGACACTGTTCTCCATTGACGTGCAATATAGTGTTTTGTGTCTTATTGTTTTCTTCACCATCTTTGCACAGCTCTGGTCCTTTCTCCCTCTCTCTCTCTCTCTCTCTCTCTTTCTCTCTTCCTTTCCCTCTCACTCTCGCTCTCTCTCTTGATCCTGACACCTTTGTGTAGTGCTCTCTGGAGACACCCGAAGCCTCTGGATTAGGGTTAATTATGGGCGGTCCCTACAGTAGATTGACTGGCCTTCAGAACAGTTCCCATGGTTCCGGGGCTGTGTGGCTTTTGCTTATGGGTGCAGGTTTTTGCAAAAAACTGTTTGTTTCAATGTAAAAAATACAATAAAATAAAAAATTTAAAAAAAGTGAAATTTGTTAAATCATTTAATATTATTTTTTAAAAACCTAGGCCCAACACCAGATGTGTCATTGTGGTGTATATATATATTTTTATATATTGGTCTGAAGGTTGGGGGAAACTGTCATTGTTTAGTTACCCTTTTTAGACTGGGCTAAAAGGCTAAAGGGAATGGACGCTTCTTCAGTGGAAATGACAGGAGCTTGACCTGGTAAAAGCACACATGCTGTTATAAGGCGATGAGTCATTTTGACAAAGCACCATCTGTGACCTTCACGAGGGCCAGGCAGGTTCTTACCGTCTGGAGAATCTCTCACACAGAGACGGTCGGCTCAGTCCCAGGCCCAGGTAGTCAGTCTTCCTCGCCGCCCACAGGGAAACGAACAAAGCCTTAGAAGCCCGGAACCCGCTTCACGGTTCTTCACAATCGCCGTCGAGTCCGCTGTCCGCAAAACGCGCATAATGATCGGACTGCGGTCGTGTCTGTGGGGGACGTCCAAGCAATGAAGCGCGGCCCCATCTCTGGTCCTCACTCTTCCTGAGTAAGCAGCCTTTATGAGGACCTTATCATCGGTCCCCACAGGGCTGTAAATACAGTCGTAACTGGAGGGGGAACAAAACACACTACACAGGTACTGCCTCAGCACATTCACTCACCTAAAAAAAGGGCCCTTTTTGGGTCCCCTTTAGTACTGATAAGTAGGCTAATAAGGCTTTTGGTGACAATATGTCTGTACCCTTTCCTCTCAAAGGACACACTTATTGAACGAATGTGATGTGCACAAGAGGTGCTCTGTGTGTGTGTATCTCTGGTAAAGGAAAACACCCAGAAGTGATGTGACAGCTGCAAAGTGTTTTTATTTTTTATTTAAATGTCAGACAATCATTTTAAACATGTGCACCGGCTTGCAAAAGTTGACTGAAACAGCTGCACATTAAATATGTAAGAGTGAAAAGTTTGCACATGGTCTTCATTCATTATTCATTCATTACAGGTTTTCTCTTTTGGGTGACTAAGGCTAAGGATACAACACACACACACACACACACACACACACACTCTCTCTCATACACACACTCTCTCATACACGCACACTCTCTCTCTCATACACACACACACTCTCTCTCATACACACACACACACACACATACTCTCTCTCTCATACACACACACTCTCATACACGCACACTCTCTCTCTCATACACACACACACACACACACACACTCTCTCATACACACACACACACACACACTCTCTTTCTCATACACACACAAACACACACGCACACTCTGTAATACACATATAACCACATATTTACATACACTCATACGTACACAACCACACATGCACTCACACATACACTCATGAATGCACACACATACACACTGTGTGTGTGTGTGTGTAGGGTGTGTAGTGTGTGTGTCTGTCTGTGTGTCTGTGTGTGTCTGGCAGTTGACAGTGTAAAGGAAATGGCTCCTCTCTGTAGGGAAAGTTGATTGCATAGACCCCTGCTTCCTTTCACCGGAGTGAAGGATATTAAAAACAGACATCTGCTCCAACGATGCCGCCACCTGTCTCACCCTCCCACGGTCCCCGGAGTCCCGCCTCCGTCACCACGACGACAGCGTGAGAGCCGGCGCCGGCGGCCTGTTCAGAGAAAGCCACCTGCGTAATCAAAATCATCTTTTTAAAAATACTTATACTTAAAGAGCCAAATTAAACAAACGCTATGAAAATAAATAACCGATTTTATTCTGTTTTTAAAGTGAATTTTATCATGAAAGCAACAAAGTTCTTATACTGCCCCCTTCAGGAGCCCCTGATCTTGATCTTTTGAAGACAATGTTGCTCACACACAAGCAACACGGCGAGTTCCATTATAGCCTATCATTGGTGCATCCGTTTAGTGGGCAGCCAATCAGAAGCATCTCTGTTTAGTGGACAGCCAATCAGAAGTGCCTATGTTTAGTGGCCATCCAATCAGAAGTGCATCTGTTTAGTGGTCATCCAATCATAAGCGCCTGTTTTGTGCGCAGCCAATGAACAACCACCGGCTCTTCAGAAAAATGTAATGATTTAGATCAGTGTTTCCCCAACCCCGTTTCTGGAGATCTACCGTCCTGTAGGTAACAAAGTACACGTCATTCGACAGCTAGAGATCTCGTTTAGCTGCTAATTAGTAGAATCAGGTGTGCCAAATTAGGGTTGAAATGAAAACCAACAGGACGGGTTGGGGAGGGACCAGTGCATTATGGGGGAAACACTGATTTAGATGATAAAGAAAGTTTCCATCTTCATCTTGTGGCTTAATGAACACTTTAAATTTAGGCGCAAAAAGATGATCACCCGTCACAGGGATGATCTGCAGGTTGCAGGATGAAAAGGAGCTTCGTGTAGAAGCAGCTGTGCTGGAGAAAAATGTCCCGCCTCCTGGCGCCATTTTCTGCAGGCTGATGGATTTTAATTTGGAGGTCGCTGAAAGGTTGGATTTGCATCCGCCCTTAATTGATTCACTGAAACATGCTGAAGGGCAGTGGAGTTTCTTTTCCCAGTGTTTTCCCAGTATCTTTGCCCTCGCTGTTAAGAGGCAAAACTACAGCAGTCTGCATGCATAGGACAACATACAGTGAGCACCATAATTCATTGGACAGTGACACATTTTTGTTATTTTGGTTCTGTACTCTAGCACTTTGAGATTGAAAGGATACAATGACAATGAGGTTGAAGTGCAGACTGTCAGCTTTAATTTGAGGGTATTTTCATCCATATCGGATGAACCGTTTAGAAATTATAGAACCTTTTGTACATAGTCCCCCCATTTTCAGGCATCAAAAAATATTGGACAGGTTGTTTAAGGGTTGTTTCTCCTGACAAATTTTCCTATTGAACTCTATGGAAAAATAAGTCAGGAGAGGAAACCCTTCAAGTTATCCGCATATCTACTGCATATCTGGCAGCAGAGTGATGGTTTAAGGCTTGTTTGATACGTCAGACCCTTGATGACTTAACGCCATTTACCCAACGATGTACATATTCCATACTGTTCCAGCATAATTTACAGCTAAATCTAGTCCCACCCCCCAATTTCCATAGACATCCATTCAAATGCAGAGAGGTTATATTATCGCTTGTAGGAGTACCTGTTGGGTCACAGACATCAGGAAGTCATGGCATGCAAAGGATATGCTACCAAATATTAATAATGATTACTTTATTCTACATTATGTTAAACTGTCCAATATTTTTTGATGCCCGAAAATGGGGGGACTATGTACAAAAGGTTCTCTAAGTTCTATAACAACCTCATTGTATCCTTTCAAACTCGAAGTGCTAGAGTACAGAACCAAAATAACAAAGAATGTGTCACTGTGCAACAGAAAAAAGTTAACTATTTAAATTTACATGTGTCTTGGATGACAAAAACATGTTGCAGTGATAGTATTCTCAAAAATATTATTTATCTTATTTTTATTTAATGTTTCTTGTAGTGTAGGCTTCACCATAGTAGAATATATGGTTCTTCAGATTAAGACCAGAGACTCACATCCCCTACAGGGGATATAAATTAACTGCCGGGTCTTAGGAGGGTAAGTTTTTGTGCTCTAGTGTCATTCTATTTTGAGTTTCTCTTTTATGCAATAACGGAAATTGAACAGCTGCCGCAAAACAAAATAACCATTAGCATTTTAAAGCACGTTAAACATCAAGTAAGCAATCGGTGCCCCTCGTAGTGGGCTGTGGCAGTGTTTCTGTATCTGATGCAACCTAATTCCATGTCCCTCGTTAAATTTGAGCTGCTGGTAATTATCCTCGTTACTCTTCTTCTCTGCGTTGATTGGTTTGGTGGAGGCAGGGGTGCCGCCAGGGATTTTGGGCCCAAGGGAAAGGTCTCGCATTGGGACCCACCACCCAATAGGCCGCCGCGTCCCCGCATAATTACAGCACCATTTTTTGAGGGCCCCTGTCAGTCAGGGACCTTGGTATCCTCCGAACCCCCCCTCATGCTGGCTGCAGGTGTTCCACAGCGTATGTTATTGAATAATTTATCAGTCGCGCTGTAACAGTTAGAAGGTGTTTCCTCCTCTGAGGAGCTCTGTTGTTCTCAGAGCTGCTTCCTGATTAAGGAGCGTTTGTTCGCCTCATTTTTTATTTTATTCTTTTTTCGCCCGCCGGCCCTTCAAGGAAAACGGTCCACGGTGAAGGAGTTGTGCGCATACGAATAAGAAGATGCAAATTCATTTGGAAAGCCACCCTTTCAGCCTCTCAGTTTGTCTGGGTCATTTTCGCCAACCGGAGTGGCACCTGGGTCTTTGGAGGCAGGAGAGCAGTCGCCACATCGATTTGAATTCAGGAAGCATTCTAATATGCACCTCTTTCCTCTGACATTTTAACCGATTTTAACTGTCATTTTTTTAAACCGATAGTGTCATAGCCTGGACTGTGAATTCCCCAACCTCTGCGATTATTGGCCCTGTAGATTCCCTATTACTTCCCTACCATCACTTCACCCATCTTTATCTAATACTGACAGTACTGGCTACTTTAACTACTGACACTTAGTCTATAATGATATATTAATATTATTTATATTGTTTCTTGGAAAGATGATTTTAGATTCCAGGCTGGTCAAAATTCCGTTGAGGGCTTGAGGGAGGAAAGACATTCTGTAAAGAAGGAAACGGGTTTTTACCAAATTAAGTGTCCTGCAAGCTCCCTGCATTTTCTACATTTCTTTCTTCTTCGGTGGTTATTTACATAAGGTGCGAGCTGGGTAACGGTCAGATATGACCCTGGGGCTGCATAACGATTGCACCAAAGCAAGGAAACGGTTTTCTAAGCTAAGAGCTTCTGTGCGTTCATGTGGTAAAGAAGTGTTTTCACAGTGAAATCTGCATTTTGCAACCATGGGGGGGGGGGGGGGGGGGGGGGGGGGTAAATTGTGTGTGTGTTTGCATTCATGTGGGCATGTGTGTCTTGTGTGTGTGTGTGTGTGTGTGTGTGTGTGTGTGTTCAAAAGTGAAAGGGTGGTCATCATTTGCCGAAATCTCGATGCCTCACCCTGGAACAGTGATTTTTTTCTTTCTTTCCCTGGTTTATAAAAGAGCACTTCTGCTGTAGCCGGGGGTTGCAGTTGGCTTCATACGGGGGGATTAATGTGAATCATTTGGTTTCCCGCAGTTGTTACAGGGTAGAAAAGCACTTAGCGTGATAACCGCCCCCCCCCCCCCCACGCAGTCGCCAGCCCGTGACCGTCACGTCCTCATATCGCCAGCGAGGTCATAGCCAGCGAGGTCATAGCTCAGAGGAGCAGTCCTGGGGAGCCATGGCGGCCACAAACCGCTCCGCCTCAGGTCAGCCTCGTACAGTGGTACCAGGTCAGGTTGGTTCTGGTCGGGTCAGGTACTGATAGCAAAGTGGGGACCTGAGTCTAATAACTGGGGTTCCTCAGGTCCCCACTTTGCTATCAGAACCTGACAGAGCCCAGGGTCTGTCAGAACGGACAGCGCCCTGTGGCAGCGCTGTGTGTCAGAGTAACTGAACCCGCAGATGACAGGGGAACCCACCGCCGCTGCGATAACAAGCTCATTGTTCTCCCGGGTCGGCCAGTCTGGGGCGCAGGAATGTGGGCGGGGCTTATCGTGTGTGGTGGGAGCAGGTATGTCCACAAGCTGGAGCTGAGGTGACTTTGCGATATATGGTAAAACGCACACACATACATACACACACGCACACACTCACACACCCACAATCTCTCTCACGCACACATATGCAGAAACATATACACACTCTTTTCACACACACACACACACACACAATCTCTCTCACATGTACACATACATACATACACACACACACACACACACACAAACGTACACAAACACATACACACACAGTCACTAACACATAGTCACCAAGACACACACACACACACACACACACACACACTCACTCACTCACTTACACACACATAACCTACACTAGCTTTCTCTCTCTATCTCTCTCACACAGACACACACACACACACATTCACACTCAAGGACCCTACAGCTATAATTTCCAGGGTGCAGTAATGGCGAATAAAATGTAACCTCAACTTTTCAAAACACCAACAAAGTTTTTATAATTTAATTAATGAAATTGATTTTTGTCTTTGCCTGTATTGATCAACTATTTGTGTTTCCTTGCCGAAATGCTGATAAGACAGGTTTGCTTTATCTCTGGTCTGCCCTACTGCGTGCTAGGCCTCTTGTTCTTGTATCTTAAACCTTCACCATACCCCAGGGCTCTATTAACCCACAAACCTTCACCATACCCCAGGGCTCTATTAACCCACAAACCTTCACCATACCCCAGGGCTCTATTAACCCACAAACCTTCACCATAACCCAGGGCTCTATTAACCCACAAACCTTCACCATAACCCAGGGCTCTATTAACCCACAAACCTTCACCATACCCCAGGGCTCTATTAACCCACAAACCTTCACCATAACCCAGGGCTCTATTAACCCACAAACCTTCACCATAACCCAGGGCTCTATTAACCCACAAACTGAGGGTTGAGGGTCATGGTTCAAATGTGTGGTCAGTTAAATTTTTTTGTTTGTTATTTTTTAACAAAAGTAGTAAAATAAGGAGAGAGGTTTTTCCTTGGTGTGCTATAAGTTAAAGCGTCTTGTTTCACTGCTGCTGTGTCCATAGCACTTGATAATGGTGAAAGTCAAGAGGAGCTGTGCTGTTTAAGGAGCTCATTCCTAAGAGCTCTGCTGCCAATTTAATTATTTTTGACAGGATTCAGAGACATTCAGAGGAGCCAAGTGACGCTTCTGTGCTCAATGCAAAAGACATTTTTATTGCCCAAAAAAAGAGCCGTAACAAAAACAAAGATGCACGTTGCGCTGGAATGCACAAAGAAATATGCCGGGTATCTATATGTGAAGATGGGTTTACCTGTATCTAAACTACAGGCCCATGCTTAACATCTGCAGAAAGCATGACTTAACATGACTGATAAAACAGGCTGATTGCACTAAGAGAGAGGATGAGAGATCTGTCTAATGGTCTTTAATAATCTCTGGGTCAGAGGTGCCGCTTCTGCGCCCGAAAAAGCCAGGCGTCCAATCAATGTTCCTCCTTCACTTTAATGATTCACAGTCAAAGGCAAGCAGCGTTAGCGACAGCGCGAACAATCGAGTGTTCTAGAATGTCAGCGGCAATGGAAGCCTCTTCTCCTCTGCTTGTTGTGTGTACATTGCATTGTACATTCGCATAGATGGGACTTCCTACACGTCTCCTCAAGGATGTGTTGGGTCCATTTTGACACAAAGAACCCGCTCAACTGAGCTTGTCTACGTCCTTTTTTTCATCGTCCTAACCTGCTTTTCCCGAAAATTCCAGATTCGGGATTGCGATCTTGGGAATCTTCCGCGAACGTTAGGTGCGAGCGCGGCCAACTGAGAGCGAGAAGGTGTGGCTTGAAGATCGTTTGAGCTTCCTGTTTGAAGTAAACGGTGATGGCTATACTCTGCTGAAGGGAGGGATTGTTCCCTTCTCCTGGTGCAGGGGAGTTACAGGTCTAGCCTTCCCCTGGGCTTGCTGATGCCCCTGTAATGATTATTAATTAATAAAAACTAATTAATAAATGATGCTAATTAGCAGGCCGTAGAGGTAGCACTGTGAGGTCCGTGTGTTTGCTGCATGGCGGACTTTACTGCGCCTCTGCAGCCAGTGAGAGATCGCTTTGTCAGATGTCGAAATCCGCTTAGTGGCGATATGCCAGGCTTTGTGTGTGAGTGCCCCCTCGTGGTCCGGGTTGGTGTTAATGAGGCAAAGCGCTAACGGCCCTGTGAAGCCGCCGCCTGGGCCACAGGTGTGCTAATTGTTCAGGCTGTCTGTGGTTTCGCCCCCCGAGACGCTGAGCGGCGTCTGTGGGCCTCTGGGAGATACCAGTCTCACCTCAGCCCATCTGTCACATGATCCTCAACCTGCCGCAGTTTGCACACATACAAGCATACATTCATACAAACATACAGTACATGTACACACACACACACACACACACACACACACATACATACTTACATACATACACACTTACATACATATATACATGTACATGCAGATACGCACATACCATGCATACATACATGTATATACATACATACACACATACTTACATACTTACATGCATACATGCGTGCGTACGTACGTACATACACACTTGCATACATACATACATACTTATACATGCATACATACATATATGCATACATACATACTTATACACACACATACATACACACGCATGCATACATACATACATACATACATACATACATGCACACATACATACATATATGCATACATACATACTTATACACACACATACACACGCATGCATACATACATACATACAAACAAATGTATATCCATGTTGTTTGGTAGGTTTGAAGGTAACGTGACAATACAAGCATAAATAATTAGAATCCTTTAAGGGGCCGGAATCAGCACTTTTGTTTGTCTTTCTCATTTTGCCATAAACCATAAACCCCATTTTAATCAATAGAAAACTGAGTCCCTCTGATGAGCATTATTTTGTTATGTTGCTTTATTATCTTTTCAGTGATCTGTTGTTTCTGCCTCGTTTATTTTGCGCTCACTTGATTTTGTTGGGTCTTTATATCAAACACTGTTCATTATATCAATTATATCAAATACTGTTCATTTTCTGTTGATTGTTTCTTAATCTTTATTATTATTATTACTATCATTGTTTTTACAGCTGGCAGCATAAATGATTAAAAACTCCCAAATCTCCCCACAAACACCTGAACCGTCTCCTTCCGTGAGCTCCCAGGGAAATGGCCGTTTAACGTCTGATATTTATTTAATCAGTAATTCCTCCTCTGTTCCTCCTCTCCTCCTCCTCCTCCTCCTCCTCCACCTCGGTGACGACCCCTCAGAGTTGGTGTCTTTCTGTGGTCTCCCCCCAGGTGCTGGAGAAGTACCCCAACACTGCCATGAGCCACAAGGAGATCCTCCAGGTTATCCAGAAAGAGGGGCTTAAGGAAATAAGGTAAGGAGTAATCCCCCCCCACCCCCCACCTCCTACGCAAAACCAGGTTCTGCCAGTTAGCCAGTCAGGATGAAGCTGGAATAAGGGTGTAGGAACCTTTCTTTGCCCTTAGCTAATGATCCTGGATCAGAATCCCGATTTTTCCATTGAAATGGTGGCCATCCCATTGGTCTATCCTGCCAGTACACTGGGTACCTCCCATCCCATCATCCCATGGTCTGGGATGGAACCCTGACCATGGCAGTGCTGATTGGCTGCCGGCCCGACAGGGAAGCTCGTGATTGGCTGTAGTGTTGCCCAGGGAGGGAGGGTTATAGTTTGACCCGTGGGGCCCGTTCTCGTTACTCAAGGGTGCCCCCTAATGGTTGATGAGGCACCTGCAGTCAGGCTGCGCATGAAGTGTAGTCCTCTGACACGATGACTGCGCAGCTCTGTGGGCGTGTCGCAGAGTGAAAAACACACGGCGGGCGTGCCTCTCTGCCCTCTCCCGCTGGGACGCTGTCATGGTGGGACGGGCCAACAAATATAACCAGTTATTCCAACTAAACTAAAGATAAGAAAATTAGAGATTCGGATATTGGTTAACAAAAAAAAAAAGATTTGGCGATTTTGTGGAAACGGATCTTGGATGTTTTGTCAAGGGCACTGATTTGGTAACCTGTTGATCCCCTGTCCATCCTGAATGTGCACCAGGTGAATTTATTTATTTACAGCCTCTAATGTGGACTGCATTTACTGATTAAGGGCACTGGAAGAAATATTATATTTATTGGTACGTTGGAGAACACTGACAACAGGCTAAATCCTGCCTGAAACTCAGTACATGGAAGGAATATTAAAATGAACAAGGCATGAATGAATTAAAGACTGCTCGATAAATGTACTGTAGGCTACGAAGTAACTATTCAGTAAAATAAAAGTGAAAAAATTCTAAGTGATATTAACGATTGTATGTGAAATACGTGTTAAATACATGATGTTATATTTAAGGGCATGTAATGACATTAGAGTGAGGAAATGTTCACAGCCCTTATACACGATGGGCATGTTGAGGCAGAGAGGAAGAGGCGGGCAGGTGTTTGACGGAGGTCTCTGTTGGATTCTGAGGCATCCGAGCGATAATGAGGGAACTAATTACTAATTCTACAGTCTGTTCCCGACGGGCGGGGGATGCTCTCTAAACAAAGACTGACAACACCCAGAATGGCCGTCCTGTACTTATGGGTTTGGGGGGGAGTTAACAGATGGTCGCTGGCGGAACATAACCAGACCCCCCCTCCCAGCAGGAATGGCATCGGTTCACCTCACGGTCAAGGTTGGACAGCGCCGCAAACAAACTGTAGATCATCGTCCTCACAGTTTGCCAGGAGATTAGACGCTTAAACAGCCCTCTGTCATCAGTGGCCGTGTTTCCAAAGGGACGGAGCCTTGTTTGTTCAGCTAAATGCCCTCCACCTGAAGGCGCAGGGACACTTATTTAGGCGGGGTATGGGCTTGGGGAAGGAGTGATATAAAAGTGTAGAAGAAGCACCGGAAAGAGCCCGTTCGTAACATTCGCAGTAAATACGTGGACGAAAAGCGGAGAGTTAAACCGCCGCGTTTATCACCGCGAGGGAAGACGTTCGTAGCGACTCGCCTGACGGATGGTTAGCGGGAATTGGCTGAAGCCCACAGTGTTGAGAAACGCTCTCTCACTTCGATGAGAAAGACATTTCACTCTTCCTCTCTAAGCTGTTAGTAGCTCTTGTTACTCCGGGCGTGAACGTGGGGTCGCAGGCAGTAAACACAGCTCAACAAATTCCCCTTTGACTTCATTAGCGACCGCCGGTGCGTTTAACGATAATTGTGTGATAAATCCATAACAATAGAAGTCGCCGACCTCAGCTGTCTTCAAGGGTACTTAAAAATAAAATAAACAAAAAAGAAAACTTTGCACCCAGACGACGTGTGTTTGTGTTGTCATTAGAGGCCACTGAAATCGCCCCTGAAATTGCCTCGCTGGCCAATCAATTCAGGTAGTGTTCCGTTTTAATGAGGATGAGATGCACGTTTCCCTGGAAACGGGCCAGGAGCTGTTGTGGGGGGGGTGGGGGGGGGTGGGGGAGGGGGGGGGGGGGGGTGGGGGGGGGGGGGGGGGGGGCAAGGTAGATAATAATAAAAACTAAAAACAACCTGTTCTTGGTTTTCAAGATGGGTTGGAAAAAAGTAATTTATTTCTTTTTTAACAACCCGGAGTTCAAATGCTTGTTATTTGCCATTTGCGTGGACTTTGCTGTTTTATAAAAGGGAACGGTTACTGAGATTTGATCTGCACAAAGCTGAAGCCTCCATTTTAATTAGTGCTGAGGCTCGCTACTCCCCTGGATGTTATCAGTCCTTTAGATCAGAGGGAGTGATTACAGAGATATAAACCCCCAGAGCTGATGTCTAATCAGGCGCTTCCACACCCCGCTTGCCAGAGACACAGTTCACATTCATTGTGTTTCACTGCCTAAACAACAGTGTGGGAACAGAGCTTTGCAGGTAATAGGTTGTAGGTTCAAACTCCACTATGTACAAAGAGGGATGTCCCTGTGCAATCCAGCCGGGTGATAACCCAACCTGCTTCAGTCTGGCTTTGTAATTGGATAATATCTAAGAGTATGACGGAAGGCCCTTGGTTATGTGTCTGATAACCAGACCGTTCTTTGGTTTAATTGGACACGGGGAAGGGTTCCACATGAGAGGTACATAAAGCCTTCCTCATCACTGCACAACAACATTCAAAGAAACTACACATTCATAAAAAATGTGTGTGAATTGACATAGACGTAAGACTGCCATAAGTGCTATGTCACCATCCATATCAAAAGTTGCATTGCCATGGCAAAATCTGAGCACTCTAGTTCTTGCAAAACTTGGCAGTTAAGACGTTTTTCGGGAGCACCAGTATAAATGCGGAGATAATGAGATAAACAGAAGGTTCTGGAAGGACAGAGCCTCAGGAAGCTCATCGCTAGCCCGTCCCCAACCTGCGCGGTCCCCGCTAGGCTATCGATGCGAGGATTGAGTTTTGTTAACGGCAGATGTTCCAGTGTCCCTGCTGCTGTGGTGCGGTGTTGGACCCGGCCGAGGGTGATACCTCGTACCGTTAACGGTCACGTTTACGGGTCCACCGCTCGCTGCCGTGCACGCCGTGATCTCTACAACATTCCATAAACGCACAGCTGTCTGTTCAGTGTTCAGCCTTCCAAAAATCTGAAATTAAAGATAAGAAAAGCTGCCAGACTGCAGATTTCTCGCCCCCAGATTTTCCCGGGATGATGAACAGAACAGTCCAAGCAGCACTGAAATCTACCATACTTCTGCTCTGGCTTCAGGGTGTATGGAACTGTTTTCCCCACTGGCTGCAGTGCTAAAATCCAATATTTTACACACATTGGTTTGGGATATCCTATTTAATATTATTTATTTCACTTATTTATTAACTGTTATAAAATACAACAAGCGACAATGAAAGGCCGTCTGTTCAGTTGCTTCTTATTTTTTTTATTTTTTTTTTTATTCTAAGTCAGTGTTCTAGAACTCCATTGCTTTTTTCCCAGTGGTGATTGTTACATCAGCATTAGAATGTTCAGTTGAGAACATTCTAATCAAGTATTTGTGATCTTGCACCTTGAAGGGTTAATTGCCAGTTCTACATTTATATTTTGGCATCCGTCTTATCACAAACGATTTAGAAAGATTACATTTTTATATACAGGCAGTTTATACAGCTATACAGATGTATTGCTGTAGCAGTTCACGGTAAATACTTTGCAGGATGCAGAGGCAGCACCCAATCTGAGAATCAAACCCACGTCCTTTGAGTTCCAACCCCAGTTCCCTAACTGCCACCCACATTTTGGAATGTTTGTGATAATTCAAAAGCTACTGACTGAGGCCAGAGTTTCGGTTCACCAAACACTGACTCCTGACTGTTGTCAAAATATCTTAAAGGAATACACCAAAACAATGTGGCATGTTGATTCATATCTACAGAATGGATGTCTGCAAATGCTATGTTTTGTTTTACTTTGCATTAAAGACTATGTACATATCAAAGACTGCAGCTTGGACAGGAATTCCCAGAGGCAATAAAAACAGAACATTTGTCATTTTGTGCCTCTGTATAATTGAACCATAAAATTGTATTATAGATTAAAACTAATTATAATTGCAGATCTAAGTCTCATTCATATCATATTTTAAATTGCGTCCATATTTATGCAAGTCTGTATTCAACATTTAACTTTCCGCTGACATAATCTGCACCTCACTCTGTGAGCCCCATGCCTTATTATTGTTGGAATTCTGTTCATGGTTATTTCCTGTTTTTTCTTTATTAAAAACATGGGGTAAATGTTTTTCATAAGACATTCCTGTTCCATGAATACTCAAAATCATTCCTTGTGTTTCCAGCAAACCTCAGTGCTTAATATAGAAAAGGACGTAGCTTTAGCTTTAGGCCGTTTTAGTTGTTGTTGTTTTTTGTTTTTCTTTGATGATGAACTAAAGCTGCCCCCCCCATATGTTACTGTTTGTGTTTTTGTGCTTTCTTTTATCCGGTGCAGTTTTATGCGCCATTTTTGTTTTGTTTGTCCGTTTGTGTTTCTTCCCCTGTCATTTGTTTGAATACCTGTCCTTATAATCGTCCTCATAAACTTCTAATTATTTCTTTTTATTTCTTTGCCTTTTGGTTTCATTGTCTCTCTTGTCTTTCCAGAAGGTAAGAAAAAAAAACTTCTCTTTAACTGTTTTAAATTGACTAACTGTGACCCTATTTATATCATTTTGTACTGCATGTAAGTAACTCCCGTTTACAAACTACCCCCTCCCCCAGGTAAAACACAGGAGGACAGCAGAGGGGTTATACTACGAAGCAGGATTACTGAGTTAGCTGGATAACTGCACTGAGTAAAACCTGGTACAGCTCTTTTTACTTCAGTCCGTGTTCCAGATTTGGGAGGGTTCCAGGTTTTACTCGGTGCAGTTATGCAGCTAACTCAGTAATCCTGCTTCGGAGTATAACTCCCAGGTATGTGCTGTTGTCTTTAGCCTGAGCGGATTTAGCCTCCCCTTTAGGCTCCCTACATGTGGAAGATGGTCTCCTTAGCCGTAGCTCTTAGCCGTAGCTTTTAGCCGTAGGCCGTAGCTCTTAGCCGTAGCCCTTAGCCGTAGTTCTTAGCCGTGGCCCTTAGCCGTAGCCCTTAGCCGTAGTTTTTAGCCGTAGCTCTTAGCCGTAGCTTTAAGCCGTAGGCCGTAGCTCTTAGCCGTAGCCCTTAGCCGTAGTTCTTAGCCGTGGCCCTTAGCCGTAGCCCTTAGCCGTAGTTTTTAGCCGTAGCCCTTAGCCGTAGTTTTTAGCTGTAGCCCTTAGCCGTGGCTCTTAGCCGTAGCTCTTAGCCGTAGCCCTTAGCCGTGGCCCTTAGCCGTAGCCCTTAGCCGTGGCCCTTAGCCGTGGCCCTTAGCCGTAGCCCTTAGCCGTGGCCCTTAGCCGTAGCCCTTAGCCGTGGCTCTTAGCCGTAGCTCTTAGCCGTAGCCCTTAGCCATAGCTCTTAGCCGTAGCCCTTAGCCGTGGCCCTTAGCCGTAGCCCTTAGCCGTGGCCCTTAGTCGTAGCCCTTAGCCGTAGTTTTTAGCCGTAGCTCTTAGCCGTAGTTCTTAGCCGTAGCCCTTAGCCGTGGCTCTTAGCCGTAGCTCTTAGCCGTAGCCCTTAGCCGTAGCCCTTAGCCGTAGTTTTTAGCCGTAGCCCTTAGCCGTAGCTCATAGCCGTAGTCCTTAGCCGTAGCCCTTAGCCATAGTTTTTAGCCGTAGCTCTTAGCCATAGTGCTTAGCCGTAGCTCTTAGCCGTAGCCTTTAGCCGTGGCTCTTAGCCGTAGCTCTTAGCCGTAGCCCTTAGCCGTAGTTTTTAGCCGTAGCCCTTAGCCGTAGCTCATAGCCGTAGTCCTTAGCCGTAGCCCTTAGCCATAGTTTTTAGCCGTAGCTCTTAGCCATAGCTCTTAGCCGTAGCCCTTAGCCATAGTCCTTTCCTCTGCGAATGTAGACCATCCTCCATCTTGGCAGTAACCGAAGGCTGTTCTAACACACGTTTAGCATGCTTTGCCACGGAGGATTTTGGGAATGAAATTCACCGTTTCAGCCTCTGTAGTTCTGTGTATTTGCTATTAATTCATTTGTCTGTTTGTTTTTGGAAGGCATAAGGAACCTTGCCCCCCCCCACCTTCCTCGCTCCTGTTTAACTTAACTAGGCCATTTGCTTTGAGGTTCATGTGCATAATAATTCATAATATTTAATTTCTTGTCAGCGTGGATACTCAAGTGTGTGTGTGTGTGTGTGTTTTCATTTGCTTAACCTTGCAGATTCTGTATGACCATAAACAGGCCTTTATGGTTCCTCTCCAAAATCTGTTCTGGCACGTCCCTGTTGCTTTGTCCCCTCTGCCAAGTCACACTAAATATTCTGCCTCTTTTTAGTCAAAGGATTGTGTGCCTTAGTATTTATGTGTATTTCAGGTGGAAAACTTGGTAATACATTGTAGTGTGATGTATTGCCTCGCTCAGGAACCTCTGACATAGCCAATCAGCGCTTAATTTACGTTACTGACTGGCTACAGAGTCCTCACACCTTGTTTCCAAGGCCTAAATTGGCTGCTGAATTAAAGGAAAACACAAAACCAGCAGAGACTACAGCCCTCCAGGACTGGGGTTTGAGACCTCCTTCTGGCCCCAGAGGCCAGTAGCACTACCTGACAGTTAATTCATTGAATGTCACTGATTGGCCAGATCCCACTCACCTGGTGTCTAAATCAGTTCCTGATTGGACAGGAAGAAAGAAAAGTGGCAGCACTGCTGGTCTCCAGGGCCAGAGTTGAGTATCCCTGATATAATGCACTGTATGTTATATTATGATATTATTAATATGTATAATATATATATATCATTTATATTATGTGCATTAAATTAGGGATCTGCAACCCGGGTTCTGTAGAGCTTTATTGTTATCGTCTTAAAATCAGCAACCCGTTCAGAACAACTCTGCAGACAGCTGGGTCACGTTTGGGGACCCCAGCAGACCCTGCGGCTCTCCAGGGCCAGGGTTGGGGACCCCAGCAGACCCTGCGGCTCTCCAGGACCAGGGCTGGGGACCCCAGCAGACGCTGCAGTTCTCCGGGGCCAGTGATGCAGGCCCTTGCATTGGATCCTTCTGCTTTTGATTATACGGGTGCTAATTGCCGCAAGCTCAGTGATCTCTACAGCGATTAGCCTTTTTAAAGAGGACCAACCGAAAGCATGTGGTTTCCCATAAAATTAGT
>CM056381.1:3057933-3090433 GCA_029718625.1 Synaphobranchus kaupii | reverse complement strand
CCATCATGTGTCACCCAGATTTGAACCAATCATTGTGTCTTGCTGTGGGTTCCGAAGTCTTTTGATTGGTTGGCTGAAGAAACTCCCTTGGCAGGAGAAGTAGCAGAGTAGGGCAACAATGGCGGTTGCCTATGGCAGCGTCCGTCTGAGAGCTGTGTCAGTGATAGTCGTTTCTGTAGTCCCGCCCCCCTCTGGTCTGCAACCCCCCCCCCCACTGGAATCACTATCTCCCCCACCCTCCCAAAACCGGTCCGTAATATCGCTAGGGTGGCAGGTAGAAAGGCTTGAGCCGGGCCTGTTCAGGAGACACAGTTACTCCTTCTGTCTAAAGATATTTATATAAGGCTGTCTGTGTTAACTGTAATGGAACTGTTCACCACAGGCAGTAAATGTCAGGGGTGGTGAAGGCATTGTTCACAAAATGGTTCCTCTTTCAAGAACAATTAAATAAAATCACGAGAGAGCCTTTTTGTACTCTCCCTTTAAAAAGCCATTTTTTTTATTATTTAAAAAAAGAAAATGTGTCGTGGCTTTATGGGAACGGTACAAAGGGAATGATGGATGATGTAGCAGGACCGCGTTTCTAGCTTCACCCGCTCCTCAGAGAGAACGGGGAAGTGGCGTCCTTAAACGTAATTTGATCTGCACGCGTCGTTCCTTATCTGCAAACGGCGCCTTTCGGCAGTTATTCCACATATTAACACACTTGCAGGAGCCTCGCTTCAGATTTGACCTTGGGCGGGAAAAGGCGTGGAAATGCGGCTTTCCTCCATGCTGTGTTTTTCCTCTTTGTCGTTTTTATCGGTCCGACGCGGTCTGTCTTCAGACATCTTCAGGATCTCGTAAGGACACATTTACAGCCGAGCTGCAGCGTAGAGAAAAAGCGGCGGTTTATATTAAAAAAGAGCTCGGTGAAGGCGCCGTTTTTATTTTCGGCCTACTTTATAAACGCCTGTCACGGTTAACAAATCTCTTTTTTTTCTGTAGCGGCTGTTTGTAAATTACAAGCTACTCAAGTAGTGGCCTTGTGCTCCAGTCCAATGCGCACAGAAATTGGGGTTATGCCTTTAAATCTGCTGTAGTGCGTCCCTCATTTTTTCGGGTAGTGCCTGCAGGGACCAAGACCTTGTGTTAGGAACACGCAGAAACAGCACAGGACACAGTGTTGCCAAATAACCAAATTAATCCTCTCTCTGCCCCCCAAAAACGAAATTGAAAATCCCCCATCTTCAATTGAGTCCCGTACAATTTTCTCACAATTTCCCCCCCCATACCTCCTTTCAAAATCCCCCATCTGTCATTGACTCCCATACATTTTTTCTTTAAAGATTCCCCAATTAATTTTTAAAATTCCCTACATTTAGGGGAAAACCCCCCAATCTGGCGACTCTGACAGGACAGGAGACCCCCAATACTGACCCTGCTTCTCGGTTTGGGGCTGCTGGATTGCCTTGTTGCTCGGCGCCCAGGTTATTAATACGTTATTAATTAAAGGTGTTGGTTAGCTCACCTCCGGGAGCCCTGTGGCTCTCCAGGACCAGGGTGAGAGATGCCTGGGATGTGGGAATACTGTTGATATTTTTCCGTTGTTTCACCAGTGCTCAAGCTTGAGAAACCTGCAGCATTCTGATCACACGCCCAGTTTCCGACCACAACACCACCGACACTTCTTTTAAAAGAAATTTAATTTGCATTCCGACCATCTTGTGAGCCGCTTTTGTGAAAACTGAATAAAGCGGTGAGGTCGTGCGTGCGATTGTGCGAGCGGAGGAATTCACCCCCGCCGTTCCGATAGCGCCAGGGCGGCGCGAATGATCTGGCGGAAAAGGCTGGCGCTCTGTCGGCCTCCCTTGGCTCCCGCGCGCGGCTCGTGAAAGGGCCCTATTATCTGGAGCCTTTCTGCAGCCCACCCACGTCTACACAGGAGGGACGCTACCTGCAGAGGAGGCGGGCTTGGCTGCGTTGCCCTCGCCTCCTCCTCCTCCTCCTCCTCGTTCCTCCTGGACCCGCTGCGGCCGCCAGGATGTCTGCGCATATCGGGTATCCCGAGGGGTGTTCTCCTGAGACCCGCATGTTGCAGTATTTTTTTTTTTTTTTACGTTATACAAGTGTCTTGGGTGACAAAAATAAGGCGCAGTTTGATCACTTTATTCTGAGTGTTAGCAGCTAGCGTTCATATTATTTTCTTCACAAACACTTGTTTTAATTTTGGTTATTGCTGAACTTGCAAAAATCTGTTTCTTGAAGAAAAAGGCGAGGCGGGGCGGGGCGAGGCGAGGCGAGGCGGGGCGGGGCGGGGCCAGAGGCCAGGCCGCTGTTCCGTGAGCAACATTCTTAGGAGGCGGGGCCAGAGTCCAGGCCGGTGTTCTTTGAGCAACATTCTCAGTACGGGGCAAATAACCGCCAGGGGGCACTGCCTTCATCTACGGCTGTGATGCCACCTTTAATTAGAGTTATATTGCTTCTGTTTAATGAATCACAGGCTCGGTTTACCCCATTGTCGTGAGCAGTGAATCGGTACGAAGGTAAAAAGGTGCAAAGTTACGCAGCCGAACAATGGCCCCTCCCCTCTGTCCCAAACACCCCTCGGGCCAGTCCATCTGAGTTGATAGTGTAGTTGGGGAGGATGGTGCGGCCTTTGTTCCGTGACAATACCCCCCCCCCCCCCCCCCCCAGTAGGTGATTTAATTTTTTTGTGTGGTTCCAGTGCACTGCTGCCAGATGATCTCAGCAGTGTTTTTGGCTGTACTTACAGGCGCCACTGAAAAGCAATATTATGGTACATGCCAGCTTTCTAAATAAAAAACCCCCCCACCCCACCTCATGCGTGCACGTGTGTGTGTGTGTGTGTGTGTGTGTGTGTACATGCATGTGTGTGTGTGTGTGTGCTTGTGTACATGCATGTGTGTGTGTGTGTGCGTATGTGTACAATCATACGGGTGTGTGACGTCTGCCACAATTGAACCAAGAACCAACCCTTGAATGAAACTGCATTTGCTCCAAATAGGTCATTACCTGGGGGGGTGGGTGGAAACGATAACTGCTTCCGTTCTCACCTGGAGAATAGGAGCTTATCCGTGGAGACTCTTGAGAGAGAGATAGAGAAAGACGGGAGAGAGAGAGAGAGAGAGAGAGAGAGAGAGAGAGAGAGAGTAGAGAGAGACGGACAAACATAGAAACAGAGAGAGGGAGAGAGAAAGCGAGAGAGAGAGAGAGAGAGAGGATTTTCCTGTGATTTTAACGCTGTGCGGAAAAACATGTCTGTTCTGCCCCCCTCCACCCCCTCCCCCCTCCACCCCCTTCTGAACTTTCTCCCCCTGCAGGATGAGCAGTGATGTGTTCTCAAAAACCAGACAGGGTAACACTAACACTGCCTAAAAACACTGCCCAAGTTAGTGAGGGCGAGGCCCGTTTAGCAGACACATTATAGCAGAACTGTGCTGCTTTATAACAGCATCCTGTTATAAAGGCTTCTCAAAAACGTCAATACGCAGAACATTCTGCTCAAGTTTGAGTGTTCGCTCGGACAGGGTCCTCCTCACTGCCCTCTCTTAATGACTAATAACCTTAGAGGTGGGAGGCGTGGCTAAACTGGTTCAACTAAGACAGTGATTGGCCGCATCAGGTACTTTGGTTTGGATTGACTGTTTGGGAGGGAAAAAAAACTCTTGGGCTTAAGGCTTCCAAGAATAGGATTGTGTAAACCCTTGGTCTAGACATATGAAGAACAGCCAAGGTTTTTTTTATGGGTGGAGGGGGCGGGTTATTGGCATTTGATTAGTTAAAATATGATCAGAACTGAATTCTCATGTGCAGCACTAACCTGTGGAATGAAAGTGGGCGGAGAATGGAAGGGATTGTTTAACCAATCAGATGAAGGAGACACGGGGGAATGGTTAGCGGGCCAGATGTAGACAGGCAGTTGACCAGCACGGCAGGGTTAACGCCCCTACTCTTTTGAAAAAGTGTCACGGGAGCTTTAATAACCACAGTCAGTCGGGACCCCAGTTAAATGTCTCGCCCAAATGATGGTCTTTGGCAAGTTACCAAACGGGAGAGCTGCATATTCAAGTGAAAGTTACCTCAGTAAAATCTGTCTCTCTCTCTCACTCTCTCTCTATTCCTCTCTCTCTCTCTATCCATATCTCTATCCCCCCTTCTCTCTCTCTCTCTTTCTCTTTCTCTTTCTCTCACAAGATGAGTAGTGGGATTTTTTCCCCGACCTCCTGATCATTCTGTCTGGTTGCCCCTGGAGACCACTGAAGCGATTGCCCGCCGTTATTTTTCGGCGGAATTGCCGCGCCTCCAGGGCTGTGTGCTTCCCCCCGTCCTCACGCAAGCTTGTGACGGGCCACCGCTGTGTTAATCGCCCCTGTGTGTTAATCGCCCCTGTGTGTTAATCGCCCCTGTGTGTTAATCGCCCCTGTGTGTTAATCGCCCCTGTGTGTAAATCGCCCCTGTGTGTTAATCGCCCCTGTGTGTTAATCGCCCCTGTGTGTTAATCGCCCCTGTGTGTTAATCGCCCCTGTGTGTTAATCGCCCCTGTGTGTTAATCGCCCCTGTGTGTTAATCACCCCTGGGAACATTTTGTCATTTTTTTGCTCTGTCACAGAAACAAACCGACTGACACAAACACACTTTATATATATACAACTGGGGAACTGAAGGGTGGAACGTTTCCGAATCGATCGCTTTATCAAATGATGCAATAAGGGGATGGGTTTAGGCGCAGAGACAGAATATTGATTGGGGCGGATTAAGCCAAACGGCCTTGGGGACAGTTTCTTCAGCTTGAAATGATTAAATTAATTTTGGTTCCATTCAGGAGAAGGGTTTGAGACTCTGTCCGTCCCGGCCGCCGCCAGAGTCTAAATATTCACCCCCCCTCAGATAGAACCTCTGTGTAAATTGATCGCTGTCTCACCTGGACCGACGTTGGATTTGTCTTCCGAAACTTGAAATGCAGCAACTTTGTGAGGCCTTGTCAAAAAAGAAAGAGTACACCAATTTCTTGTCTCCTGCCAGGTTAATATTTTAAAGAGTGTGCCCTTTTGGCACCGCTTCTTATCACGCTGTGGTTTGCCAGGCCGGTTTGCACAGACATGAGTCGGAGGAAGACATGTCATGTGCAGCGTAAAACAGACTTGCAGGACCCAGATGAACCAGCAGGGGTCGCTGGTGTGCGATGAGACTGCCGTCCCGGCTGACTGATACCCTGACTGATACCCTCATCACGGTGCACAGCTGCTGGCCACAGATGGTACCGGCATGGTTCAGATCCATCCACACACAAGAACAGAGCCTTAACATCCACACTAGAACAGAGCCTTAACAGATACCAGATCGTGGGGCCCATCCACACTAGAACAGAGCCTTCACCCACTGTGGATGTGGAGCTTCTCACCACGAGGGGTGGGGGAACCCCCTCCGCTTTCTCCTCATCCTCCTGGTACAATGGGGGACGTGTCCCAGAGGAGTTCAGCATGCTGGCATTAGCGCATGGCTTTGGCACTTCCCTGGGAATAGGACTTGACGTTTTGAGAAATCCCCAAGATTATCAGCAAAGGCATTCCACTGGAACTCTGCCCGGGGCCGTTCGAGATTCCACAGCGGAGGAAAACAGATGCAAACGAACGGGAAAACCCATCTCAGACAGTCGCTGTAGAGTCATTAGTAACTCGCTAATTACTCACTAATTACCCGCGTTATTACGCCAGGGTTGGGGGTCAATGGCATCTTCCATTAAGCCAATTCACAAAATTAATTGAATTCAATTAATGAACTGACAAAAAATACTTGGAAATGACATTACATTATACAATATTAAATTTGTTTTAATTCCTGTTTTCAAATGGAATTGAACCCAACCTTGCAAATACACCCATGCAAATAAATTCTAACCCTTTAAGGTGCGAGAATATGTGATTAGAATGTTCTTAACTGAACATTCTAATGCTGATGCAACAATCGCTACTGGTGATTGAAAGCAATGGAGTTCTAGAACACTGACTAGAATTTTGAAAAAACATTCCAAAAAAACCATCTCTTGGGAGGGTATAATGGAGAGTTGTAGGTCAGAGAGGAGGGGGGGTGTAGGGTTGGGAGATGAGTGTGTATGAGTGTGTTTGTGTGTTTTGCACAGATGTACAGGAAAAAGAGGGAAGGAGAGGAAAGGAGCTTCATGTGTTTATTTTTATTTTATTAATTTATTTTTGTTCGTGGGAGTGCCTAAAGGTTGGGTAGGATGGGAGGGGCCCGTTCTTGGGTCCTCGTCTCTGTCACACGTGTCATGTCAAACCATGCGATTGGATCGTGCAATCGTAACATCCGAAAATTCTGCGATATTTAAATAATTGATCCCTGTTTTTTTTTTCCTTCTGATACCAGACCATGGGGCCAATCCTTCTGAAAAAAACTGTGTCTGATTCTCCAGCTCTTTGAGTACATAATGACTCAACTGCAGAGAGTATGAATCTCCTGCTCTTTGAGTACATAATGACTCAACTGCAGAAAGTATGAATCTCCCACTTTTTGAGTACATAATGACTCAACTGCAGAAAGTATAAATCTCCAGCTCTTTGAGTACATAATGACTCAACTGCAGAGAGTATAAATCTTCAGCTCTTTGAGTACATAATGACTCAACTGCAGAGAGTCTGAATCTCCAGCTCTTTGAGTAAATAATGAATCAACTGCAGAGAGTATGAATCTCCTACTCTTTGAGTACATAATGACTCAACTGCAGTGAGTCTGAATCTCCAGCTCTTAGAGTACATAATGACTCAACTGCAGAGAGTATAAATCTCCAGCTCTTTGAGTACGTAATGACTCAACTGCAGTGAGTCTGAATCTCCAACTCTTTGAGTACATAATGACTCAACTGCAGAGAGTATGAATCTCCCACTTTTTGAGTACATAATGACTCCAAGAGAGCTTATTGGTTATTTGTTGTTAGTTGTTTATTGTTAAGTGGTTGTATGTGTGTGTGTGTGTGTGTGTGTGTGTGTGTGTGTGTGTGTGTGTGTGTGTGTGTGTGTGTGTGTGTTTGGTGTTTGTGTGTCGGAAATAGAAGGACGTCTCAGACAGTCCAAAGGAACTCTCGGAGGATGGCTCGGAGAGCAGCGACGTCGTCTCGGATTCGCAGAGCACGGAAAACGGGAATAACGGCAACAGCAAGGAGAGCCAGAGGGGCAAGTGGAAGAGGAGAGGTAAGAGTGCCCTCGCCCCGCCGACAACTTGGGATACTTCCCAAAAATTCCCACTCCAAACGTAGTGGAGCTGACATTTAGAGCGAGAACATCCGTCACAGGCATTATCGCCATCCGCGACGCACATCCTAAAAACCTTTTTCTGCTAAATGTAGCTGTGATACACCTGCTGCAATTCCATGTGTGGCCACTGACCCATTGATCCACGGTGATAAGTCTCATCCGTGAGATTTATCAATAACAGAGGCAGAGCACAATCACACACTCAGTTACACACTTATTATCTTATGTCAGATTGTTCCTCCCCAGGGCCCCGTTCCTTGTACATGGATAACTAAGGTGGATAGCTGTGCTAAGTAAAACCTGGAATATGGAACATATGCAAAAATATGGAACACTAGCAAAAACACTGTTCTGGGTTTTACACAGCGCAGTTAGCCAGCTAACTCAGTTAACCAGCTAACTCAGTTAGCCAGCTATGAGGAACAGGGCCCAGTAGGGAATAATCTACTGACCGCAGTGGAAACTGCAGTATTGTAAACGCCCAGCAGGTGGCGTGTTTCAGACAGCGGGCGTGCTGAAATGAACCAACCAGAGGGTGGCAGTGTGTGCAGATCAGCGCGCTCCCTCCTCTCAAGAGCATGCGGACAGCCTCGGCTTCTTCTCACTGCGCAGTCACTCTGCAGTCCCCCAGCTGAGCTGCGCAGTCACTCTGCAGCCTCCCAGCTGAGCTGCGCAGTCACTCTGCAGACCCCCAGCTGAGCTGCACAGTCACTCTGCAGTCCCCCAGCTGAGCTGCGCAGTCACTCTGCAGACCCCCAGCTGAGCTGCGCAGTCACTCTGCAGTCCCCCAGCTGAGCTGCGCAGTCACTCTGCAGTCCCCCAGCTGAGCTGCGCAGTCACTCTGCAGTCCCCCAGCTGAGCTGCGCAGTCACTCTGCAGTCCCCCAGCTGAGCTGCGCAGTCACTCTGCAGTCCCCCAGCTGAGCTGCGCAGTCACTCTGCAGTCCCCCAGCTGAGCTGCACAGTCACTCTGAGCCTGCACTAAAAACTACACAAACTACAACAACACACTGCACTAACAAATTACTCCAAAGTACCCCGGAGGGGGCAGGTAGGGGTCAGAGAGGGGTATTTCCCTGGCTGTAGGGGTTGCAGGTTTACTGCAGTTCGTTCTTCTTTCTGTTCGCGTGCTGTGTCCTTGCAAATGAAGCACACTCATCGCCCATACGCCTCTCAGAGCTCAGTGGCAGTTTTCTTTTTTTCGTTAGTCAGTGTTTCTTCAACTAAAAAAACACCCCCAGAAACAGGAAGGAGGCCTCGATAACATCTGTGACCACTTCCTTATATGCAGCAGTGTCAGAAAAAAGGCTGCTGAACAAAATATTAACTTCACTTCAAACAGGCAAGGAAAGGTAGAGAAAGTAAAAAAATAAATAAAAAATAGAGATCTCTGCTTCATGCTCTCCGCTTGGCCGGGCTGTCCTTCACTGCATGTTGGAGTGAACTCACTCAATGCAAAAATAGCGACAATTAATACTGAGATCAGAATAAACGGCAGATTCAGCTACATGGTGCTGGAGAGAAGAAGACGCCCATGCCAGCACGGGAGGCTTAAAATGCCTGATAGGCGACAAGCCGCCGCTCTTCTTTCAAGTAAGTGGAACAATCGGCTGTCGCTCCTCGTTCAAAAGAGCCTCCACCCTCTTTTCAGTTATTTAATTTATTTTGAAGTTCAGAGCACCGCCCTGGGTGAGTTAAAACAAGGATAATTTAGGATATCTGGTGGGACATGCAAAGATATATAATATTAAAGATAGATTCATATATTAATTTCTCTGATGGGTGCACAGATAGGCACTAATAAATCGGGGGGAAATTAATTTGAAAATGGAGGGGCATTCTGAAAGGTTGATGAGGATTGATCATTAATTCCTGAGCTGCATAAAATACTGCGCTTTTTCTTTTGTATGTTTTTGTTTTGATAGTTGTTGTTAT
This sequence comes from Synaphobranchus kaupii, assembly GCA_029718625.1. Classification (NCBI taxonomy): domain Eukaryota; kingdom Metazoa; phylum Chordata; class Actinopteri; order Anguilliformes; family Synaphobranchidae; genus Synaphobranchus; species Synaphobranchus kaupii. The sequence continues at coordinate 3,081,228 of CM056381.1, read as the reverse complement.
AGCGATGACCTTGCGGCTGTTTGATTGTGTGTCTGAAGGTCAGTGAGTAACGGCCACGAGTGAGGGGAGAGTCGTGTTGTGTCAAGCTGCAGATATGGAAATGTTGGCAGATATTACAATAGCTTGCCAAAGCTCGCTCTCGTAGCAAAACATGCGATGCTAACTTGACAACATGCTATGCTAACCTGACAACATGTGATGCTAACCTGACAACAAGTGATGGTAACCACACAACATGCAATGCTAACCTGACACCATGCTATGCTAACCACACAACATGCAATGGTAACCTGACAACATGCTATGCTAACCACACAGCATGCGATGCTAACCTGACACCATGCTATGCTAACCACACAACATGCAATGGTAACCTGACAACATGCGATGTTAACCTGACAACATGCTATGCTAACCACACAACATGCAATGTTAACCTGACAACATGCTATGCTAACCGCACAACATGCAGTGGTAACCTGACAACATGCAATGCTAACCTGACAATGGGCCTGATTTACTAAGACATTTAGTGTGTGCAAAACTTTTTAGATTGGTCATGGTATCTGTTTTGCACCAATCGTTGGTTGTGTTATTCGTTTTTTGTGTGCTAAAAGGTTTTACACATTGTTGTTGGATTCAGTTTTTAAGAGTAGGCTCATGACCTTTCTGTTCTGTTTGGCCTTTTAAAGCGCTGCAATGCACTTTTATCTCCACTTTTTATTCTTCTTTGATCAAATTGTTCTTTTATTACTGTTAATAATCTGATGTTCGGTTGTTGCTTGTTGTCTGTCGAGCACTTAAAAAGACCTCTAGCGGTTGCTGAGAGGCAAATGACCTCTATACGGGTGGCAAAAAGACCTCTAGCGGTTGCTGAGAGGCAAAAGACATGCAGCGGTTGCTGGCAGGCAAAAGTATAAAAAGACCACCCACAGAGAGGCTAAGAGGCTAAAGAGCACACAGTATGCTTGTCTTGTATTTTTATCGTATGTACTGTGCACAGCAGATAGCAGGTAGCAAGCTCATTGTTGTTGGATTCCGGTTTTAAGAGTAGGCTCAAGACCTTTTTACGACTAAGTATTTACTACTTTCTAATGATAGTTATACAGTTTTAATTGTACTGTCAAATCAATCTTTCTTTTTTTCATTATTCTGTGAAGCACTTTGAATTGCATTCAGTTGTATGAATATGTGCTATACAAATAAACTTGACTTGACTTGACTTGACTTAAAGGTCTTAGTAAATCAGGCCCGATATGCGATACTAACCTGACAACCTGTGATGCGTTGATGCTGGGGATGACGTCAGCCTCTAAACTGTATTCTGTCAGAAATAAATATCAGAAGCGTACGCAAAAAACCTGTGGAGACACAAAGACATAGTTGTTCCTTTTTTAAAACTGTTTAACCCAATGACCTGGTTTAAAAAGGGTCCAAAGTCACAGTTGGGGTGTGAGTTTGTAGCCTACAGGCCGGATTTTCAAGCCTCACTTTCTCTGGCTGTAATAAAGTCAACAGCTTAATCCAAGCCTATATCCAACTGTGTGTTGGAAGTTTTGTTTTTGAAAGCGAACATTTCTGGACGTTTTTCGTTTCTGCACAATGCAAACCACACTGAAATCATCCTCAGCTGTGCAAAGCTGGGACACCTGGCACTGCGGAACCTACCAGGCGCTCAGACACTGTTTCCTCAGCTTGGTGGTTAGATTTTAGTCAAATAAAGCATCTGGCCGATTTCACAGAACACACTGTCAGAAGCGCCCGGCCAGTGCAGTAAAATCTGCCACTGCAAAGTAAATGGGGTCGCTAGGCCATCTCAAGGCAAGTCATGATTTTGTCTAAAATGACCACTGGTGCAGAAATGGTCAATATTTTAGGGTGTCACTCGATTTTAAGATCTTCTGTGCCATTTATCTACGGCAGGGATTCTCAAAATCAGGCCTGGGATGAACCCCTATTTATGCTGGATTTTGTTACAGCCGATCCCTTGATTATTTGAAGTTGTTGAAAACGGGTGTTTAAGTTCGGCCAGGTTATTTATTTTTCTTGTATGTGTAAAATAATGCTGGTTTGGTCTGATAATTTGGGTTTGATGATTTGTGTTTCAGCAGTTTATACCCAGTTTATACCCAGTTTATACCCGGCTATACAGTTTATATCGTTTGGTTCCACCAGTCAGTCTGTAATTTAATCAGTTAGAAAGTGTCACATTGTTATAAAGGGAATGTTTGAAATATCGATGCAGAAAATGAAGGCATTGAGTTCATCTGGCTGATTCAAAGTCCAGAGATCTTCATATGGAACATTAATTACTATGGCACACATAGCTGTTTCTGACAATATAAATCATCCCTCAGTAAACAATAAAAATGTCTGATTAAGAACTTCTAACAGCTTGGTACAAATCAGATTGCTTTTGTGCTTGGAGCAAAAACAGTTGTTCAAATATTTAATGAAATTACCTTGATTAAATATTTAATATCCATGCATACTTTTCCCTGCCCTGCAATGTTTACAGAACCACTTCAAAAGGTCACAATTTTTAAATCATAAAAAAAAGAGACAAGAAAAAACATGTGTAAAGTTTAGTGATTGAGCAATTTAAAAAAATAAAAGCACAACTGTAAGGGGACCACATTTCATTGTGGTTATTGATTTTGCAGCCAGCGGCGGCCTCATTTAGAAGCAGCTGCTTCTTGTGGTCACTTCTAGTCATCAGCATGCTGGGTATTTTAACGTGTAAAAATACATTAAACAAATGGATTCTAATTATAATTAAGAGTTGGCACAAAAGTGACTACATTAACGGCTAGTCGGTTGCAGGCTCAAATCCAGTCTGTGTATGAATGGAGAGTGTGTAAATCCATACTCATGTGGAAGTCATCGGTAACGCAGGAGTCAGGGAAGCTATATTAATGATTTCACTGTAAAGCACTGTCTGAGCTCAGCCTCCTGATAGATATAGAACCATAGATGTGACATATCATGTGATGTAATAGTAATTTGGTATTTTAAAATGGAACAATTTGGCAGCCATCTTACCTGGGTACAGTTCCTAGCCAGCTATGGCAAAAGTACTGTCTTTCTTTCTAACCCACTGTGATGTCATAATCGGGTCTCAGAAGCCAGAGAGCTGATAATTGGCTCATAGATACAGAACCATGGTTACTGTCTGAGCTCGGTCTCCTGTGAGTCCGCTCTGCTTGGCTTCATCCATATTGTTTTTGTGCGGCGCAAGCACACAGGAAGTGATGACATAAAAGATTTAATAATGGCCCAGAAAAATAGGCCATCGTGGGGAGTAAATCAATGGCATCGGGGACACTGAAGAATGGAAATAATGGCAGAGAGAACCACGTTCAATAGCCAGATTGGGTACATTAGGGAAAGTGCACCTCGCCGGCCTGTTATCTGTCCTTGTGTGCCCCGTTACCGTCAGAGATGTCCACTGCAGAGGACTGTGGAAGATGCTGTGTTGTAAGGCAAAGGGAGCGGTATAATATTATAATATAATATTGTATAATATTGGCGTTTGAAATGCTGAAAGTCAATGGATATATTGGATTACGGTTTATTTCAGCAGCCATTAGAATTAAGTATTACATTTTAGATAGGTAGATGACACTGTTTGCAGATTAGCTTTGCACATTGAGAGAGAGAGATTGGGGCATACGCACACACACACACACACACACACGCGCACGCGCATACACACACACACTCACAGACACACGCATACATACACACACAAACCATGACTGCACAAGGCAACAATGTGTTCCATAGGCCGAGCGTATTTTTAAACAAAGAGAAAAACTGCGATCTGTAGACCTGGATCAAACCCTGGATATAGGATGCTTTAACACATAACTTAAAGAACTTTAAATGCAAATGCCTCGTAAAAACTCCAGTCACTTAGAACAGAAAATATGCGCAATATACGCTTTGTAAGTCACCTTGGAAAAGGTGTTCTTCTTTGGGCCTTAACTTGACTTATAAATAAAAAGTTTATCTTTTTTCTATTCACAAACACAGTCTTGCATTTAATTTGGAAGTCAGAATTAAGTTTTTCTTTTTTGTAAATACATTAATGATAATAATGAACTGTCATTTGAATCCAAGCTGAAGTGACCTATAAATGAAATGAGAAAATAAAAATTATTTTCTCTCCTCTCATCAGAGAACCAGGGCTGGTTCGGTCCCAAAGTGCAGATTTAACGTCTTTGCGCTGTGGATGGATGCGATGAGCATATTGGTTGATCTGGTGCTGCGCTTTTATCCGGTGTTTCTAACTCTTACTATGAGAGAAAACGCATAATAATGGGAAATGAAGTGTTTCCCCAGAGCATCTGAAACGCGCAGCCCTGGAGCTAGATCTGCCTTGAATAAAGCATTCGATAATGAGATCAGCCTTTTCCTTTTCTCTCAATGGCATTCCTCAGCCGTTTCACACTAGACACCAGTGACACTAATGTCATTTGAAAGATTTATTATAAGTAATAATAATCCTCTTTAAATCATTAGAAATGTCATCCTTGTCAAAAGCTTTTTTTTTTTGTCATGGTGCTGCCTGGATCCACACACACACACACACACACACACACACACACACACACACACACACACACACACACACACACACGCAAAAACACACAATTGCTTTAATTCACAGAACAAAAAATCTTAATTCTGACGTGTTTTTACATGTGCGTGGTTTAGCATAGGCTACATTCTTACCCAGAGCAAGTTTAATATCTGCACAGAGCGCGGCGGCTATTAGCTCACGTATAGGTATACTGGCTTCGCTTTCTTTTTCTTGTTTTTTTGCAGAATTGATTTCTGGGAAAGTGGGCAAATTGTGGCTAAATGAACAATCCCGAATGAAATGGGAAAGGACCTCAGGTAACGCCGGGGGCGCCTTTTCAATTTAGCCGGTGTTGTCTGAACAGCCGAGCGGAGCGCGCTCCTCGGCTACGAATGAGCCTCGCATTAACGGCGCGATCTCTCTTCATTTAGCGCGACTTGTGCCGATGGCTCTGTATGCCGGCTCGCCCCGGACGGAGGGAGCTAGTTTGAAAAAGAGAAAACAAAAACACTTTACACTTGTACCGTTGGCTGACTGAGAGAGACTAGCACTGGCAGCTGGTGCATGACAGCGAGGAGCGGTTTTGATTCAGGCGATTGCTCTGCATTTTCTGGCTCTCTGACCTCAAATGGCTTCCCCAAATTACACAACTGATAGATAAAGGGCTTGCAGCTTGCATGTTCCTTTCAAAGAGAACATTTCCCAAGCAAACGGCAAGATAAGCACACGCACACACATGCACATACTCACATAAAAACATGCTCACACACACACACTGGCATAAACACATACACACACACACACACACACACACACACACTCTGGATTTGTTAATGTTATTCCCTTCTAAAGGTGAGGATGTAATTGAGGCTTTTAATGAGCCCTGGTCCCTCACAGGCAACCCTGGTCCTGGAGTGCCAGAGACGGTCCTGGTTTTTGCTCCATCCGAACCTATAACTACATAACTGGATTTATTTGACTTAATCAGGTATAATGAATGCAGGCGGCCATGTGCTGGAGTCACTCAGCGTTTCAGCTTTTAACCGTCTTGTGATCAAGCTCAGATGGGACAAAAACCAGAAACGGCACCAGCACTCCAGGACCCGGGTTGACTACCTCTGGTCTCTCACAATAAATGTGTGACCAGTTATGATGTCATCCTGTCCAGCCATTGGACGATGTGTGCAGCTCTGCACCAGAACTTTAAACTGGAATATGAGTTGCGTGGGCAGTTTCATTTTGGGTTGGGAATTTTTCCAAGACACAAGGAAAAGCCCAGGGACCAGCCTTGGGTGACACAAAGCAAATTCCGCACGGGCCGGATTCGTGGCGCTCACTCATGCGCTGTAAATGCCACTTTTACAGAGTGAGCTCCCCAGCAGTGTTTAACAGTGAAAACGCAATGCTAGTTTTTAATGTTCCCTCTAACGGTGAAGGGAACACATCCACCTGTCCCCCACTCAGGTACACCTATAACACCACGGGGTGGGGTGCTGTCCCCCACTCAGGTACACCTATAACACCACGGGGTGGGGTGCTACAGTATGTTTTTACGGGACACCCTGGTTCATTGCAAAAGGGTTTGTCTGGACGAAGAACAGAGCTCTCTGACGGTTGTAATGATTCACACACTGTTTTTCCTTTCATGCTATTTTTGTCTAATTAGCCACAGCGCTAAATCTGCAATGGTTTCCCACCCATTTGGAGCTGCATGCCTTTACACACACACACACACACACACACACACACACAATTGTGCACGCACACACACACCTTCTGTTCTCCATTTGATGAGTTTTGTTTTATTTCTCGTGTGTGTGTTGTGTCCCTGGAGGCTGCTCAGATTGTGTTGTGTTCAAAATGGCTTCCTTTCCTCTCCCAAAGGTTGTGAAAAATAATTCAAACCAAACGATTCCCGTGACGAAGTTGGCCTGGGAACAAATTCTCACTGTGCCTGAGAAGTGTGTGAGGGGAAGACTGTGGAGCGCGGTCCGCAGGGTGGCCGACTCTCAACCCTTCATACGAATCCCGCCGTGTGGCTGCGGGTTCGATTCCTGGCTGTGCACCTTCTGTGCTGTGATCCCAACTTTATCTGTAACCCTCTCTGCGTCTCCGCTTTTCCCCATCACTCTCAATTAAGTGAGAAAATGTGAGGGAGGGCAGACATTCTCTCTCTCTTTACAAGGAGAAAAGTTAGTGAGATCCAGATCAAGGCAGGTAAACAGAAGCATGTAATCGGTGGCCAGTTTAAAAGAATCAGGATTGTAATTCTTACAAAGACACCACGGGATTCGTCTAGTCTTTGTGAAAAGCGCCATGCGATCTTTGATGACCTCAGTGAGTCGAGACATTAGTCTAACATGTCCTCTGAAAGAAGATGTCTTTTCTTATTTTCCCTCAAAACCTGCGGGGAACATCTTACTCCTGTTACCACACTGAACTTAGTCTGTGATGCCGAGAGGCGGCATTATTCACTGAATAAGACTTCACTCCACCAAGGGCTCAAGTTTTTTTGTTTTTTTTTCAGTTCGGCAGTAATTAGTTCTCTCTTTTTGTTGGTTGTGTGGGAGATGTTTGCTGTAAAAAAAACGGATACAGCAGATCTTTGTAACTTGGACTCTGAAGAGGTGTGTGCTGTTTTTTTTTTGGGTGGGGGAGGCGTTGGGTTCATGGCATCAGCGAAGGTTTGAGCACCAGCCGCAAACACCCAATCAAAACCCTGCTGTTATGGCATGAGCCGCGAGACATTAACACGGCCAATCGGCAGCTCTGTTATTGCGTTCCACTTTGAACTGAACGGGGAGCCATTGGGGGATAAAAACACAAACTGTTCCCTGCAACAAAAATGCCTACATTTAATCAAAAATGAAAAAAATAAAAAAACAATGTAAAAGAAATGTAGTTGTTTCATTGATAAAAAAGCCCCAAACTTTTAGTTTTTAATTGGACGCCAGGGGCCTGATTGTGAGTTGAGTTACACATGCTGGAGGCAGGGTGTTCCAGTGGCAGCGTTTGGATTTGAACTCCACCAGCGAAGGGGGGGGAGGGGGGGGGTAAACTAGTCATAAAGCCGCAGTGGAGCGGGGGATGCGGAGTGAAAAAGTCGCAGAAGGACAGAAGGTTCCGGTTCCGCATAACTGCTCAGCGCATTCCTGCGGGATGCGGGGGAGCTCGACGTGCACCTGCAGTTTCCAGGTAGTGATTACCTCGTACTGTCAACCCTGGTGCCACTGCTAGTGTGCTCACAGGAGAGATTATTTATGGGATAGTCATTGTGGGGTGGTCTCTCGAGGTGTTGTGGGTAGTCGTTGTGCGGTGGTGAGCAATTTCTTGGGGTATTGTGGGTAGTCATCGCGTAGCGGTTAACGGTCTCAGGGCATTGTGGGTAGACATCGTGCAGTGGTTAATTGTCTCTCGGCATTGTGGGTAGTAACGGTCTATCAGTGCATTGTCGGTAATAACAGTCTCTCAGTGCATTGTGGGTAGTCATAGTGCAGTGCTTGATGGTCTCAGGGCATTGTGGGTAGTAACAGTTTCTCAGTGGATTGTGGGTAGTAACGGACCGGTCTCAGGGCATTGTGGGTAGTGATAGTGCTGTGTTTAATGGTCTCTCGGGCATTGTAGGTAGTAACAGTCTCAGTGCATTGTAGGTAGGATCACTCTCAGTGCATTGTGGGTTGTAATGGTCTCTCAGTGCATTGTGGGTAGTAACGGTCTCTCAGGGCATTTTAAGTAGTAACGTTCTCTCAGGGCATTGTGGGTAGTAACAGTCTTTCTGTGCATTGTGGGTAGTAACAGTCTTTCAGGGCATTTTGGGTAGTAACGGTCTCTCAGGGCATTGTGGGTAGTAACGGTCTCTGTGCATTGTGGGTAGTAATGGTCTCTCAGGGCATTTTGGGTAGTAACGGTCTCTCAGATCATTGTGGGTAGTAATGGTCTCTCTGTGCATTGTGGGTAATGACAGTCTCTCAGTGCATTGTGGGTAGTAACGGTCTCAGTGCATTGTGAGTAGTAACGGTCTCTGTGCATTGTGGGTAGTAATGGTCTCTGTGCATTGTGGGTAATGACAGTCTCTCAGTGCATTGTGGGTAGTAATGGTGTCTCCGTGCATTGTGGGTAGTAACAGTTTCTCAGTGCATTGTGGGTGGTAATGGTCTCTCAGTGCATTGTGGGTAGTAACGGTGTCTCAGTGCATTGTGGGTAGTAACGGTGTCTCAGTGCATTGTGGGTAGTAACAGTCTCTCAGTGCATTGTGGGTAGTAACGGTCTCTCAGTGCATTGTGGGTAGTAACAGTGCAGCGGTTAATGGTTTCTCTGTGATGCTCTCCACAGTGCCCTCCAAGCTGCAGTCCCAGCCCGCATCGCCTCAGTCCCGCTGCACCTCACCATCGGTTCCCGCCGCCAAACTCATCTCGCCCTCGCAGAAGCACAGCAAGAAGGCCCTCAAACAGGTACGTACAGTCCGCCGTGGCTCGCTCAATCAGGCGCCCAGCCCTCTACGGCTCACCCAATCACAGACAGCCCAATCTCCTCTGCTCACCCAATCACAGGCAGCCTAATCTCCACTGCTCACCCAATCGCAGCACAATGTGGCCCCGGCGGGTGTGTTCCGTTCAGCGGACGCGTGCTGTGGCATGCTGGGATAGCCTCCAGCTCTGCGTCTGGCGGCTCTTAATGGCCGCTGTCCTCCTCTGCTCTCCCTGTCCCAGAGAGATAACTCTCCTCTGCTCTCCGCCTCCATTTCACGTGCAGTTGACTCCGCCGAGCCCCTTCCTCTACAGTGCTGAGGAGAATATAACGCGCTCTGATCTGGGGGGGGGGGGGGGGGGGGGTGGCTCCGTGTCACTCCTGTGATCGAATCACCGTGCGCACCCTGAAACGACCAGCTCAATCTAGTCCATCCCGCACGCTATCAGCCCGTCTCAGGCCCTGTCCGTTTCCCCCTCGCACCCGCGCTCTGCTGTTACCTGCGTACCTGAGCCCTGAGCCCTGCTTTGACCCTCTGAGTGACCGGTGCTCTGTCAGCGGACACCCCTCCTCACTCTCAAATCTGTTCTGAACATACGGGAGGTTTTAAAACATATATTTTTGACTTTATTCATTTGCACCTGCACCAGGACACAAAGGGTTACCACGCACACCTCCAAAAGACCAAGAGGGTGAAAAGGCCAGAGCCGGCGCTGAAAACGAGAGGAGCGTTGTGCGTTTGCACGCTGCTGCACTTCCTGATATCGCCGCTTGCCCTGCCGAGTCTGTTCGGGGGGGATGCAGAGGAAAGCGTGTGACGCGTGTAATAACGGCGCTGGAGCGAGACGATGGCGAAGGGCTGTCCCCGCCGTAGAGAGAAGCGCACAGCGGCAAACGGACGCACTGCTACCAAACTCAATGGACCGAGATGCTGATGATTAAAAAGCTCACAGCAGCAGCGCATGGGGGGGGGCGGGTTCCGTTATTTTACCAGAGCAGACATCTGGCTCACAATACGCCCACAGCTTCAAACACCCGAGAAACTGTAGTATCGGATCATAAAATACACTTTACTGTGTGTGTGTGTGTGTGTGTGTGTGTGTGTGTGTGTGTGTGTGTGTGTGTGTGTGTGTGTGTGTGTGTGTGTGTGTGTGTGTGTGTGTGTGTGTGTGTGTGTGTGTGTGAAGATTTAAGTTTTTGGAAGCTTGTCTTTTGAAGACTAGGGTCTGTTTTGAGTTAATTTATACAATGACCAAATATTTATTAACCAATAATGAGATGCTTCTGAGGGAATATAATTAAATTTTCACGCCGGGTGGGGGTTTTGTTTGGAAGAGAACGTCGCTGCAGCCCGATAGAGCCCGATAGAGTACATAGAGCCTGATAGAGTACATAGAGCCTGATAGTGTATATAGAGTACATAGAGCCTGATAGAGTACATAGAGCCCGATAGAGTAAATAGAGTACATAGAGCCTGATAGAGTACATAGAGCCTGATAGAGTACATAGAGTACATAGAGCCCGATAGAGTACATAGAGCCCGATAGAGTAAATAGAGTACATAGAGCCTGATAGAGTACATAGAGCCTGATAGAGTACATAGAGTACATAGAGCCTGATAGAGTACATAGAGCCCGATAGAGTAAATAGAGTACATAGAGCCTGATAGAGTACATAGAGCCTGATAGAGTACATAGAGCCTGATAGAGTACATAGAGCCCGATAGAGCCTGATAGAGTACATAGAGCCTGATAGAGTACATAGAGTACATGGTGTCTTCTTCCTCAATGTGACTTCCGCATACCGGCCAGTGTGTGCTGACACGCGCTTCCTTATTTCACTCATTAACGTTTGGACATGAATGTATGCTGAGCGCGGAGTGCGTCTGAGGCGTTTGGCGGTCTCTCAGCGGTTGGTCGATTTCAGTACGTGCAGACTGTTCCCTCTGCGACGCTGTCAAAAAAATAGATAAAGATATACAGCTAAGCTACCTGTATATCTGCAGCTAAGCTACCTGTATACTTATATAGGGCGGCAGTGTAGTATAATGGTTAAGGAACTGGCCTTGTAACCGAAAGGTTGCAGGTTCGATTCCCAGGTAGAACACTGCCGTTGTACCCTTGAGCAAGGTACTTAACCTGAATTGCTTTAGTATATATCCAGCTGTATAAATGGATAATATGTAAAACATGATTAAAAAAAAGTTGTGTAAGTCGCTCTGGATAAGAGCGTCTGCTAAATGCCTATAATGTAATGTAATGTAATGTATACCTGCAGCTAAACTACCTGTATATCTGCAGCTAAGCTACCTGTATACCTGCAGCTAAGCTACCTGTATATCTGCAGCTAAACTACCTGTATATCTGCAGCTAAGCTACCTGTATATCTGCAGCTAAACTACCTGTATATCTGCAGCTAAGCTACCTGTATATCTGCAGCTAAGCTACCTGTATACCTGCAGCTAAGCTACCTGTATATCTGCAGCTAAGCTACCTGTATACCTGCAGCTAAATCCCTTCAAGTCTCTGTTCAGTTTGAGTATAAATATTTCTCTTGTTCTTGCTTGTCGATTTCTAGGCCTTTTGGGTGGGGGAGGGGCACGCTCGAGCGCGCTGGTTTACCGTAGTAAACCACACTGTTTACCGTTCGGTAAATTAGGCGGTAGAACAAACTGTGATATAATTTGCGTGTCCACGGTTTTGGAGAAAGCTCATGAGTCACACAATTGCACCAGGTAGTGTGTAGAAAGGCCCCAGTGTTGCTACCCAGAAACATTTATTCCCACATAATAATTATCCCACACGTGGGCGGCAGTGTAGTAGGGTGCTTTAGGGACCGGCTTGTAACTGAAAGGCCAGCTATCTGTCTGCGGATCGCCTGAGCGCAGATTTTTCGGGGGACGGTCGCTAGCTGGGGTACCTCTTTTAGAGCCAGTGTCAGAGGATTTATTATCTATCAGGAAGGATCCAGGTGCACAGAGATGCAGTCAGCGGCTGGACTTTCGCTCTTCTGCTGGTTTGAGGCAGAAATTAAAGCCTCTAGCTGCTGCTGTAACTCGCTGAAATTATTAGAAATCTGTCTCAAATACTTATGTGGAGTGAATCTGAGTGTTTTTTAAATTTGTGTGTGCCTGTGTGTGTGTGTGTGTGTGTGTGTGTGTGTGTGTGTGTGTGTGTGTGTGTGTGTGTGTGTGTGTGTGTGTGTGTGTGTGTGTGTGTGTGTGTGTGTGTGTGTGTGTGTGTGTGTGTGTGTGTGTGTGTGTGTGTGTTGGTCACTGAGGTAGGCGGTTGTGTATTTTATGTTCTGAGTGAATAAGTCCTTTCTGAAAGGCTGTGGTCATTTCCGCGTTGCGTGGTTTGGGACGGCGGGTGCAGGTGCGTCCTCGGCGGATCAGTTGCGGTCCCGTCTCCCCGCGCGTCAGGTGGTCTCCCCGCGCGTTCACCAGGTGCGCCAACACACGAGCGGAGAGACGGAGGGAACGAGAAAGACAACAACAAGAAGTACACACAGAGAAACGGCCACCGTCAGCAAGTGAATTTACATATCATCTCTCTCTCTCTCTTTCTCTCTCTCTCTCTCTCTCTCTCTCTCTCTCTATCTCTTTCTCTCTCTCTATCTCTCTCTCTCTATCTCTTTCTCTCTCTCTATCCTCTCCTTCTTTCTTTCTTTAGGCCCTGAAACAGCAGCAGCAGAGAAACCAGCGGCGGCAAGTCGGGATTTCCTCTTCCTGTGCCTCTTCCTCCTCTTCCTCCCAGCTCGCCCTGAAGAGGGCCAAAGAGATGGCTGACCCCGCCAGAACCGCCAAGACCGGTAGGTGGTCACGGAGGGGGGGTAGTTTAAGAGAGTTTCTCACTTAAGAGAGTGTTACAGCCTCTGCTGTTCTGGCATACCAACGGAATTAACATCTTAAACGCACGTTTGGGGGGGTTATTCCGAGCCTACCCCCTCTTTTGGTTTGTACACCATGCTGTTCCACCCCTCTCATTTCTTATAAGCGCATGCTTGGGGTGGGGTGGGGCAGGGCAGTGCCTGTTGTATTGGCAGTAGTTTGAGCTCTTGTTGTGTCTGAAGCTTTGTAGCACCATGTTACTGGTTCCGTTTAATCTCTGATGTCGTTTCATTCCGTTTAAAATCATCTGAATTTGTGTTATCTTTTCTTGTGGATGATTGTCGGAGATTCTCCAACTTATAGCTCTTGAGCTGCCATTGTGTACAGGGGGAGACAGAGTGTGAGAAAGGCAGGGAGAGTGAGAGAGATACAGAGATGCCCCCTGCCTACGTAGAAGCCCTAAGGCCCAGAAGAAGCGCTACGCTTTTATTTATTATAAAGGTCTTCAGGCTAATGCTAGCAGGCTACACTGTGTGAGTGGGATTTTAAACCTGCATTACTGTCTCCTCTCTCTCTTTCTCTCTCCCTCCCTCTCTGCCTCCCTCTCTCTGTTTCTCCCTTTCTCTCGCTCCCTCTCTCTCTGCCCCCTCCCCCTCTCTCCCTCTCTTTCTCCCTCTGTCTCCCTCTCTCCATCTCTCTTTCTCTCTCCCTCTTTCCCTCCCCCTCTCTCTCTCCCTCGGCCTCCCTCCCTCTCTCTCGCCCTCCCTCTCTCCCTCTCTCTTTCTCTCTCCCTCTGTCTGTCTCCTTCTCTCTTCCCCTCTCTCTCCCTCCCTCCCTTTCCCCCTCTCTCTCTCTCCCTCTCTCCCTCCCTCGCTCTCTCTCTCTGCCGATGGGGATTAAACTTGTGAGGATGCTCTGAAAGTTACAGGCTGTCCTTGAGAAGCCATTTTTCCCCGCTAATCAGAGTGGAGCCTCAAACTCGGCGTAGAGCGTATTAACCTTGTCCATCTCCACGGCGATACAAACTCTTTTGTTTTCCCTGTAGCCCCGGTAAATCAGGAACACGACTCGTCAGTGCTGAGGTAGAAAAAGAAGAAGAACTTTACAGGCCAGCTTGTACTGACCCTCAGGGCCGTCAAACAACATGCTCTCTCTCTCCTTCTCTCTCCATCTCTCTCCCTCCCTCAGACAGTCGTTCTCGCTCTCTCTCTCCTTCTCTCTCCTTCTCTCTCCCTCCCTCAGACAGTCGTTCTCGCTCTCTCTCTCCTTCTCTCTCCTTCTCTCTCCCTCCCTCAGACAGTCGTTCTCGCTCTCTCTCTCCTTCTCTCTCCCTCCCTCAGACAGTCGTTCTCACTCTCTCTCTCCTTCTCTCTCCCTCCCTCAGACAGTCGTTCTCACTCTCTCTCTCCCTCTCTCCCTCAGACAGTCGTTCTCGCTCTCTCTCTCCCTCTCTCCCTCCCTCAGACAGTCCTTCTAGCTCTCTCTCTCCTTCTCTCTCCCTCCTTCAGACAGTCGTTCTCGCTCTCTCTCTCCCTCTCTCCCTCAGACAGTCATTCTCGCTCTCTCTCTCCCTCTCTCCCTCAGACAGTCATTCTCGCTCTCTCTCTCCCTCTCTCCCTCAGACAGTCATTCTCGCTCTCTCTCTCCCTCTCTCCTTCCCTCAGACAGTCGTTCTCGCTCTCTCTCTCCTTCTCTCTCCCTCCCTCATACAGTCATTCTCGCTGAAGTTAGATTAGGTGGATACCGCAGGGCTCCATTTTATGCCTCAGTCTTTCTGGCCTTCAGAAAATGTAGTGATTCACCGCGAACGTGGATCTTTGAAGGATCACAGTGTTTTAAACAACTTCCTACAGACAGAAACCCTGTCCTTAGCCAGTCTAAGGTCTGCTCTATGAGAAGTCGGCCGTGTTAAGCTGGGACACGTCTTGAAGGTCACGCAAACATCTGTGGGTGTCCTGGGGCAGCACTCTAACTCAAGTGTTTTCAGTGAAGGCTACTAGTGATGGGAATTATGGCTCTTTTAAGGGAACCGGATCTTATGGCTCCGTTCGTTTCCGAGAGCCATTCAAAAGAACGGCTCTTCGTTCTTTTTGCGTGTATGTGTGCATGCATGCATGTGTGAGAGGGGGGCACTTTACGACTACGAATGGCAGGATTACACTAGCCTACTAAATCTAATAATGCACATACTAGTCGCCAAATGTCTGGCAGAGGACTGTAAACATCTTCCCATTAGCAGAAGACATAAATAACACGTGAACATATATGATACTCTACCTACATATCTTTTTTTTTTTTTTTTTTCATATTTACGTTCACTTCATTACGGTTTTCTACTGCCCCCACACACACGCACTTAAATTAGAATATAATAATAATTAGAAATGGATTAGAAATTGATTAAATGTAATATAGGCTATATAGCCTAATGTATAATATTTTCCCACTCACTTTACAAGACGTAAGACTTCCTGTCGATATATTGTGCAAGGTTGTGGAAGTTGAGCGATAGAGAGACGACGAATAATTTGCGAGTTGAAGAACTAATGCAAACTCTCCCTTTATTTTGAAAGCAACACAAGTATCAAAACAACACATTCGACAACGTCATCCCCCAGTAGGGGTGTATGGGAAATGTATTTAAACCTACCAACGGAGTTTGTGAACTTCGCTCTGTATTTTTTAACAGCGACAGTTAACGTGACTAAAATCTTATAGGCTATGGATATGTACTCTAATATAAAATATAATATACCAAAAACATGGTCGCGTTTTATGAAATATTTTGATGGGAAACACTCTAGGGAAAACTTGGCAAAAAAGAACGGCTCAGATACCTACGAGACTCGGTTCCCTTCGTTCCTACCAAAGAGCCGTTCAAAAGAATCGGATCGTTCATGAACGACACATCACTAAAGGCTACTTGTACTTGTAATTGAGTATGTTTTCCACAAAGTAATCGTACTTTAACTCAGTCTTTGGGTCCTCTACCCAGCCCAGGAGAGCACGTTGAAGAGCGAGCGCAGGAAGTGAAGAGAGATGAGAGAGAGTTTGAGTCTCTTGCTCTTCTGACACACTATGCAAAAATGGGGTCTTTGCAACTGGGGCCTAATGGTAATCACATGGGAAATCGTAAAATGAAGACTTTGGCTAGCTTTAGGTTACAACTCCACTCTCATCATGAAAAAATTTGACTAAGCCTTTTTATAAAATCAAACAAATATCCCACAGTGCACTGGGACAATGTTTATATCCAGTTTACAGAAATGAACCAGAATCAGAACAAAATCGCTGTAGGTGATAACAGACTACAGTCAGGATTAAAGTTCCCACAATTTAACTTATTTATATTTTATGGGAGTGCTGCTGTTGGGGATTTTGAAAATCTAACTGTTATTGAGTGTTTTTTCTTTTATGTCCAGCACAAAAAAACATAGCGTAAGGTACATGGAAATCGTATCGTATACGGTTTTTGTTCAAGAGTTAAAGCTGGAGTATGCAACTTTCTGAACGGTCGCATTTGTTGTCAAAACATTTCAAAGTCATAACATCTCTTGCCCCCGCCCACAGAGAAAGAGACACACCCCCCCCACCACACTGCTTCCACAGACCGCCCTATCTCTGCGATTGGGTTTGCGTCATGACCCACTTTGTTCTGAAAACAATGATTCTATGATTGCTCCCTACTGAGCATGACCGTTCTCCGATGTTCTTCTGAAAGAAAAGTTACGTACTCCGGCTTTAAGGACAGAAACGCAGTGCTTTCTCTCGGTACGTCGCGCCGCGTTTCGTTCTGGCGTGAAAGTCTCGCTCAGCTGCACCAGTGGGCAAAGCTGCAGCGGGATAATGCGCTGAACGGCGCATGCTTTATTTGCGCCCGCACGGGTCTGCCGCATGCCTGCAGCTTTGCTCTTTTATTTCTGCATTCCCCTTGGCTGCCACTAGGGGGACATTTCACATTTTTGGCATTTAGCTGATGCTCTTATCCAGAGCGACTGACAATGATCGCACATAAAGAAAAGGCCCTGATTCATAAATCACCAGCGTTCCCTGTAGCGAATAGCGTTTAAGGAGAAGTGTAATGGTTGGGCCATAACATGCTGCGATAGGTAATCCTTTATCACTAGAATTAACATGCGGAAGGGAAGGTAGAGAACAGGGTTTTTTTGGGATAAGGGAATATAGTGTAGATAGAGGGGGAAGATGTGGAAGAGGGGAATGGGAATAAGAGAGAGGGGGGGTGTTCCATTTTCTTAATCTCACAAACGTTCGAGGGTTTTCACGTGTGCTTTTTCTTTTTTCTTTTTTTTCTTCCTCCACAAGAGCAAATCATTTTTATTGTTTATGTGATATTGTTGAGGTAATTATCTCGCTGTATCTAACTGCTCCGCGTTCATTAAGGACAGGGCTGTTCAGCCTTCTCCTTGGAGAGCCGCAGGTTCTTTGCGACTTAATTGATCGGTTAATTACAGTAGCAGTTGAGTACGCTGTTAATTCCCCTCACCTGGTGTCTGGGTTGCTGTTTTTCAGGAGAAAACAGAAGAACAGTCACCCTGTGTCTCTCCAAGACAAAGAGTAAATGCCTCTGATTAACACCCCTTCTCATTTCTTTGGGGTGTGTTATTGCTGATACTTGAATTGTTTCCGTGCTGCACATTCTGTGAAGAGCTTCACAGCAATTATTTTGTTAAGAGCACTGCTGCACGTCAAATAGAATCTGATTGGTTGCTGGCTGATTGATCGATTCATCGATCTCTCTTGGAGTAACCGCTTGGAAACCATTGTTTGGTTGCTGCGGCAACAGTCTATTCTGCTGATAGCTTATTGGCTATCATCTGCAGGAGTATTCTAATTTACATGTGAGGAGGCGGAGCATTCAAAGGAGCTGTGATTGTACCCCCCGCCTCTACAACATTATTATATTTGTGATTTCACATGCTATTTGTACACTGGCAATTTAGTAATTTGCACACGTGAAAACAATCTTCCTGTCTTTTAAAACATCTTGATAGAGAGTATATGTGGGACATTTCTGTTTGCCTCAATCTCCCATAATTCATTGTAAAGCCATTGTCTATGCTGTCTGTAAGATGATGGAGAAAAGACTGATGGGAATTGTATGACACATTACATTACATTACAGACATTTAGCAGACGCTCTTATCCAGAGCGACTTACACAACTTTTTATCATGTTTTACATATTATCCATTTATACAGCTGGATATATACTGAAGCAATTCAGGTTAAGTACCTTTCGGTAACAAGGCCAGTTCCTTAACCATTATACTACACTGCCGACATGGCTGACTCAGAAGACCAGTTCTTGCCTGGCAAGCTATTTATTGGTTAGATTACGACCACAGAAACAGGTGGATAGAGGTAAAGATGGTGAATTCTTCCTGTATGTCCACCTAGCCTGGTTAGAAGACGGTTTACTCCTGCTAGCTATATGCTACGGGTCTTACCTGTATGTGTGTAAAGTGAAGCACTCTGGGTGAGCTTGCAGTTTGAGATGTGAAATGGATCTTATAGCAAATACCTTTACTGACTGAACTCTTCAGGAATAAAGTGCAGTGCAGGATGTTGTTAACTGTAGTTATCCGTGTAGCAAGTGCGTGTTCACAATAATTAAAAAAGATCCTCCCTCTTGTAAAAAACTTTATCATCACAATCGCATTTGCCAAACTACAGAGGTGAGAAATGGATCTCGTACTAAGCAGGAGATTAATGGCTTGGCTTTTTAATCAAAAGATAATCTGGATTTAATAAGCCGCTTCGCTAATGGGAAGGGTGGGGGGGGGGGGTCCTCGTTTCTCCAAACGCTCCTCATTGTTCCCGGGATGGAAAAACGCAGCGTAAACGGGAATTGCTTTTATCAGATCTTGGAAAGTACCCGCTCGTTTACCCTAATGGAAATGTAATATACTGCAGTATATTTTGAATATATTGATTGATAATTTTTATATATTTACAATATACTGCAATCAATCAATCAATTTTTATATATTTACAATATACTGCAGTATATTCTTTTTCCATAAAGGGAGGTCCGTCATAAGGTTCGGAAAGTCAAGTCAAATGCTCATTAGACAAGATTTTATTTGCCAAATATCATCTGTAATAATAATAGTTTGCTCGGGGGCAGTCTGCAGCGTATTGCGCTGATTGGCACAAACACAGATGTAGACAGAGTCGGTTTCCAAAATGTTAAAAACGTATTAACAACGTATTAACAACGTCTACAATGTTATACTGAGCAAATGGTGGACATCTGATTGATACTTAGCTAAACATTGTTAAAGATTCAATCTACATAGCGCTATCAGTCTGGCTTTATTCTTTTTATTTTATTGTTAATTTTACAGTACATTTAACAAGCAATTCTCTGGCCAGCAGGAAATCAAATGCTGTCCCTTGCACACATAAATTACAGTAGTACATAATGTAAGACCAGCAGTGTGAGCACAGGGGGCTTCTGATTGGCTACCGTGTTCTGAGACCGTGTCACATGATTGTTTGTACTGATGTGGTCTTTCTTTCCTTCGGTCAGCGTGGGAGTTGAAACAGTCGACGCAGCGCTCCACCAGCCCCCCTAACTCCTCCTGCTCCTCCTCTTCCTCCTCCTCTTCTGCCAAAACGGACCTCCGCTCCTCCGTCAGCACTCGCAAGATGTCCCAGCGCTCGGACCGGCTCAGTGCACGTAAGTGGACCTGTGCGGCCCGAGAAGCTGACTAGGACCAATCAGGGTTCTCCCTTTAGCTGTCTAGGGCCCTCCTCCAGCTATCCAGCCAATCAGACACGCAGATTGGGTTCCCCCTCCAGCTCTCCAGCCAATCAGAGATGCAGATAGGCTTCTCCCTCTAGCTGTTCAGCCAATCAGAGATACAGATAGAGTTCTCCCTCCAGCTCTCCAGCCAATCAGAGATACAGATAGGGTTTTCCTTCTAGCTGTTCAGCCAATCAGAGAGGCGGATAGAGTTCTCCCTCGAGCTCTCCAGCCAATCAGAGATGCAGGTAGGGCCTCTCTCTAGCCAATCAGATTTAGCTTTGGCTTCAATAAAGTTATTTCTCTAGTGTTACAGGCTAAATTGTACAGTATATTGATAAGATACTGTTCAGTTATTAATATTAGATATATATGGTTTCCAAGTATAAATATTTTTATACTTTGTGTGATATCAGACTGTTGGAGCTGTGGGTGGGGCTTACAGTGTGTGATATCAGACTGCTAGAGCTGTGGGTGGGGCTTACAGTGAGTGATATCAGACTGTTGGAGCTGTGGGTGGGGCTTACAGTGTGTGATATCAGACTGCTAGAGCTGTGGGTGGGGCTTACAGTGAGTGATATCAGACTGTTGGAGCTGTGGGTGGGGCTTTCAGTGAATGATATCAAAGTGGAGTTCAGACAGATTAGCTGGAAAGCAGCATCTAATTTCCTGTCAAAAGCAACAGCAAAAAGGTGTAAACCGTGTCTTTACTTCTTGAAAGAGACAAATGGTGAGTCAGGCTCTTCATAGATTAGATGGGGACCAACCTGAGCTGCAAGGAGTTTAGCCTCTTCAGAGGGTTTGTCACAAACGCTTAAACTCCCCCTCTCCTGAAGCAGGAAATGCTTCATTTTTCTCCTGAATGAAAAATGAAGGAGCTTCGGGTGCATGTGTTTACATATACTCTTACTGTCAATCAGGCCTGGTGCCATGACGACATAGAATCAGAACACTGCAGGTTCCACATTCCATGAGGGTGTACAGTACAATCAGCACTGTTGTTGCTTGGACAAAGCACCAAATCAGCCGGTCAATCAATCAGTACATCGAAAAATGTTTCCATGGCAACTGAGAGTTCCTTTGGTCCAAAGAGGCTGCACAAGAGTATTTTTTTTATTTTTCTTTATTTAATCTTGGCTTCACCCTTACATTTCAGGTCTGCTGTTTCGCAGGGGTGTGAATGCCACTTCATTTGTCAGTCTGGTATACAGTTGTGATGCACATTGAATCAGTTGGACAAAACCTACGCCTTTTACTTTTAAACACTGATGGAAATCATTACATCCTATAGCATAATGAACAAACTGAAGTGCAGGTGATTCATTCAGTCACACACACGGTACTCAGCGTGTTCAGTACTCAGCGTGTTCAATGCTCACAGTCAGTAGCTGGTTCCTGGAGTTTTCGTTGCCGCTGGTCACGTGCGATGCGGAGTAAACCTCGGGCAGTAAAAAAGATGCACATGCTGTGAAATGGAAAATGTGAATAGCTTCAGTAAATATCCAGCAACAGCAGCATAAATGTGTATTTGTCCTGCTGGAAATTTATGAAGCAATGCAGATATAAGTATGGAATCTATGTGTGTGTGTATCTATGTATGCACGTATGTGTGTGTATGTATGCATGTACTGTTTGCAAGTATGTATGTATGTGTGTATGTATTTATGTATGTATGTGTATGTGTGTATGCGTTTATGTATGTATGTATGTATGTGTGTATGCGTGTATGTATTTATGTGTATGTGTGTATGCGTGTATGTATGTATTTATGTGTGTGTATGTGTGTGTATGTATGTATGTATTTATGTATGTATGTGTATGTGTGTATGCATGTATGTATGTATTTATGTGTGTGTATGTGTGTATGTATGTATGTATTTATGTATGTGTGTGTGTATGTGTGTATGCATGTATGTATGTGTGTATGCGTGTATGTATGTATTTATGTGTGTGTATGTGTGTATGTATTTATGTATGTGTGTATGCGTGTGTGTATGTATGTATGTATGTGTGTATGCGTGTATGTATGTATTGATGTGTGTATATATATGTATATTTGTATGCATGCTGCACTGTACACCCCAAGCTGAGCTGATGTGTCATTGGCTAATGAATAATGCAACAACTGCGTTGCCGTGGCGATATCTCCAAGCTCATACCTGCGCTCTGGACAGCCTGAGAGCAAATATTCCCCCGCTTCTGTCTTTACGGTTACGCCGCGATGAAGACGTTGGCGAGATTGGCGGGATGCCTAGGGCCTGCCGCTAATGAATTGTGGCTCATGTAAAATTCATCCGTTGCCTTTCAGAAAGGCCGCTGTTTGTGCTTATTACCTAACCTTGAGCCTCTGTTTCCACTTCCTGTCACGAGACCCAACACCCGCAGACAGATCCTTTAGTGCTGGCGTGAGGCGTAGCGGGATCAGGGATCTCATACCGCCGTCCTGGAGGGCCACTGTTGCTTTTTGCAGTGCTTAGGTGAACTCATTGATTGGCTAAGGAGTTCATACACGCCTAAATCGGCCAATGACATGAAAGGAATCGACAAAACAATCTTGTGATCAGTGGGCTTACTCTGAAACTCCACTCCTGATATCAGGGACAGGCCACTCAGTCTATATTGGCTCACCATTTATAGAATGAAAACATTAAAACAAAAATATATACCACTGTTCGCCATTACAGTAGCAAACATGCCACTTCAGTTGAGACTTAATTTTCATAAATATGGTGATATATTTCAGCTGAGAGGTAATTTCAGTTTGTAAGATAAAGCAATCACAGCAGTTTCAGACTTAAACCTGAGTAGCATTGTTGTTACCCTAGACTGGAGCAAGAGACGGGTAAGACTGAGGCATTGTGGGAGAAAGAGTTTTTGTGACAGGAAGTTTTTGTGTTTCCTCAAGCCAATAATTTACCATTGAAAATTAACAAAAAGGCTTAATTAAAAAATTAATGAATGAGTACCTGAGTGTCTGCTATCTGCTATAAACCTGTAAAGACTGCACACAAATCATTAATATTTCAGTATTTGAAGTTATAAACACAGAAATTACTGTGTTACAAGATTTCCTTTCTGTTTTAGGCACATTGTGGTTTTATCCTGCGCTTCTAATTTTATTGATTTATTGATTTGTTTCTTTGGCATAGATCTCTATCCCGTGTGCCTTCCAGCGTTTTAATACAGGCTGAACAGGGAGCAACACAATGCAAATTATAACCTGAAAGCTCAGTCTAACAGGAGCATATCTCCACTACTTCTGTCTTAATTCCGTACACCTGCATACTAGGTTCAGTTAAACTGCAGATTGCCGTCTACGCTCCCACAGGCCAAGAGCCCTCTGGGGATTGGTTCAGTCTAACCACAGTGGATTTCCTCTTCAATTTTATTTCTGAAGCACATTTAAGCACATTGACTATCGTCAACCAAAGTTCTGTACAATTAATAAATTCATGTTGGATATACAGTGAAAAGCAATAATACACAGAATACACAAAAACAATGACAGATCTCACATGGGATTAAAAGCAAGTGAGAAAAGATTGGATTTAAGTTGACATTGAAACGTATTTATGGAGGGTGCAGAAGCTAATGAGAAGAGGCAAACTGTTCCACAGTCTCGGAGCGGCCACAGCGAAGGCCCGGT
>CM056381.1:3020433-3047933 GCA_029718625.1 Synaphobranchus kaupii | reverse complement strand
GGTGAAATTACAAGAAAAAAGTCACTCTACGTCTGGCCACCTAGTCATCCCCTACATCTGATTGGCTACACCTAATCATCCCCTGCATCTGATTGGCTACAAAATCCCTTGCATTCCCCACCCACATAGATTTTTCACTTACTGAAGAGAATCGAGTTCTACCAGGTTAAATAAAAGTTTTTTTTTAAATGAAACACATTTGGGGTGAAGACTGGGTGGTAAATGTGAATGTGACCTGCCCGGGTAACCGGGAGTTCTCCTGCGGGCAGAGAAGGTGTCTGTGGGCGGAGAAGGTGTCTGTGGGCGGAGAAGGTGTCTGTGGGGTGACTAAAGCGTCTGTGGGTGAGATGTCATTTTGCAGAGTGGGAAATGAGCAGGATTGGTGTTCTCCAAGCAGCGCTCCCTCTCACAGGATAAGTGACAGCAAATAAAAATAATGGCCTGTCTGTCATTACGGAACCTTAGCCCACCCCCTGGCCAACATATTTAAGGTGGTTTTACGTAGTATAGCTGTTGACACGAGACGTCTTGTTTCCGTTTAAAGTGAAAGGGGTGAAATGGCTTGTATGTTAGAGTACAGGCCTATGTGTGGTTGTATTGTGGGGGGGGGTGGTTGTATTGAGAGTGCTCTTAGAGAATAAGCCTATGTGTGGTCGTATTGTGGGGGGGGGTGGTTGTATTGAGAGTGCTCTTAGAGAATAAGCCTATGTGTGGTCGTATTGTGGGGGGGGGTGGTTGTATTGAGAGTGCTCTTAG
Organism: Synaphobranchus kaupii; assembly: GCA_029718625.1. Taxonomy (NCBI): domain Eukaryota; kingdom Metazoa; phylum Chordata; class Actinopteri; order Anguilliformes; family Synaphobranchidae; genus Synaphobranchus; species Synaphobranchus kaupii. The sequence goes on along the minus strand of CM056381.1, from coordinate 3,047,177 downwards.
AGAATAAGCCTATGTGTGGTCGTATTGTGGGGGGGGGTGGTTGTATTGAGAGTGCTCTTAGAGAATAAGCCTATGTGTGGTCGTATTGTGGGGGGGGGGGGGTTGTATTGAGAGTGCTCTTAGAGAATAAGCCTATGTGTGGTCGTATTGTGGGGGGGGGTGGTTGTATTGAGAGTGCTCTTAGAGAATAAGCCTATGTGTGGTCGTATTGTGGGGGGGGTGGTTGTATTGAGAGTGCTCTTAGAGAATAAGCCTATGTGTGGTCGTATGGTGGGGGGGGGGGGGGGGGGGGGGCGGTTGTATTGAGAGTGCTCTTAGAGAATAAGCCTATGTGTGGTCGTATTGTGGGGGGGTGGTTGTATTGAGAGTGCTCTTAGAGAATAAGCCTATGTGTGGTCGTATTGTGGGGGGGGGTGGTTGTATTGAGAGTGCTCTTAGAGAATAAGCCTATGTGTGGTCGTATTGTGGGGGGGGGGGGGGGGGGGGGGTGGTCGTATTGTGGGGGGGTGGTTGTATTGAGAGTGCTCTTGGGCGCCCCCTACAGGTGACTTCACCCCAGAGATGCGGTTAAGGATGCGACAGGAACTGGAGAAGGAGAAGAAGATGGAGCCGTGGAAAGAGGAGTTCTACGAGAGCTACTACGGCCAAACGTAAGTGTGTGTGTGTGTGTGTGTGTGTGTGTGTGTGTGTGTGTGTGTGTGTGTGTGTGTGTGTGTGTGTGTATGTGCTGCTGGGTGTCTTTGTGTGTGTGTGTGTGTGTGTGTGTGTGTGTGTGTGTGTTTGAACAAGGACAGAAGCAAACGCTGAGTTTTAGCGCCTCTCGTGGAATGGGCCTGGTCCCGGCCTAGCGAGGCCTTAACCACGTGAACAAGGCCCGGCGCTCTCACATTCACATTATTATCTCATTATTATAACACGTTATTATCTCGTTATTATAACACACATCTCATTATTACACTGAACACAAGCGAGCGCTTGCATGGGACAAATAAAGAGAGAACATTAGCAGGATTCTTAAACCCAGCGGCGATAACGCTTCTTTTTCCCGTCGGCTTTTCCGTTCCTGTGCGGCTGTCCTCCCGCCCTACGGCCGTGGTTAATTTCGTTGACGCAAACGTATTGTAAGAAAAGACAAATGCAATCTGTTTTTAACCCCGGCAGCCGCTGTGGAATCAGACATGAAAATTATCGCGTTCTTTTTTTGAGTCAATCACTTAGCATCGGCACCGCTCGGTCCGGCCAAGACACGACGTTATTCACGGCGAACACGACATCCCCGTTTCCCCCTGAGTGTGTGTGTTTTGTGTCCGTGCTGATCTCAGCCCAGCCCGCTCCAGTGTTCTCTCAATACTGCGTGAGTCTGCAGTTACTCAGAGCGTCGAGCGACAGCGTTGTGCTCTTTGCATTTGTCGAGCGTTCGATGAGAAGTGCAAACTTTTTAAAAACAGTTTTAACCGTGTTTGTTGTCGCCTCAAAGGCTAGCTGATGAAGAGAGGCAGCGGGGATTAGCTGTATGTGTTTAGATGGGAGAAGCGCACTTTACTTTTTAACTTTATTTTTTTACTTATTTCATTTGAAACATATTTTATAAATGCAACCGCTGTACGGCTTTCTCCCACAGTTAGTCTGCTGTTTTAGAGAAATAGTCGCTGATCACTGAATAAATGATTTATTTTAGGGGGGGGGGGGGGGGGGGGGGTGTCAGTCAAATTTTTTTAGACCAGGGTTGGTAACTGTTCTTCCCCTGGGGGTTGTTTAGTTACCAAGCAACCAGAAGAGATGCTGTGACTATGGGTGGATTCCAATCGCTTATTTTATCCGTCCTCTTCTCCTCTGTCCTCGCCTGACCCAGAAATCGCTTGAGGTTCGCCATCTTTAAGGACATTCCAAACCGCTACATGCTCCTCGGAGGAGCGAGGAGTGGGGAACGAGGAGGCTCCCGGAGGATGCTTCAGTGAGGAAACACTAGTGTAGCCTTTGCGGAAGCCTTTTCTCGGAACGTGTGATGTGTATAATTTATCCACCACTCTCCACATCTGCCACGTCGCAGGCACACCTCCATCCACGTATCTGATCCTTGCGTCCTTTCCTTGCGTCCTCCATTGGGCGGAGCTAAGGAGCGAGGAAAGGATGCAAGGAGTAAAAATAAGTGTTTAGAATTAACCTAGGGTGTTTTTTCGATGGGGTGGGTCTGGGTTCAGGGGAGTGGCCTGCTGTAGACGTAGTCCAGGTGAACAGCCAAACAGACACCTGCTGTTGACGTAGTCCAGGTGAACAGCCAAACGGACACAGATCCAGTTTGACCTAAAGGATGAGATGTCTGGAGCTCTTTTTGTTCTCTCAGGGCTTAATGTGAAAGGTTAGCTTGCAGGGTGCGAGCCAGAGGACCGTGCTTCTGTTTCTCCCAGGAAGGAGGAGCTCTGTACCTACTGTACCCCCCAGTGTACCCCCCAGGCCTGACCCCTCCCACCCCCTCCCAGCATGCCCCCCTCCTGGCCTTCTGCCAGTCGGGCTTCTGAAATGTCACATTTAAAAACAGTCATGTGAACCACATCTGTTTTTAGACACATGTGTATGTGAGGTAAACTCAAACCCCCCCCGCCCCCCCCCCCCCTCAGCTTTTCCTCCGCCGGACGGTGGAGCTTTTATCCTCTAATGACGGGTCTTGGCGAAATGGGAAAGGTCACAAAAACGTGCGGTTATTTATTTATTTTTTTGTGTGTGCGCGCGCGAGTGTGTGTGTGGTGTGTGCGTGCGTGCATGCGAGTGTGTGCGTGCGTGCGTGCATGTGTGAGTGTGTGTGTGAGTGTGTGTGTGAGTGGTCTAAGACGAGTGTCCTTACACTCAGCTCAATGCAAGAGGGGACCGCCACTCATTCATAATGCATAATGCATAATTCATAAGGCCCGACGCTCAATACCAGCAGATGACAGGGCATGTAAACAGCACTCCTTTTTTTAAATTTCCCCTACAAGAAATAATGAATAAACAGCCGGCCATGTGACGGTTGACCCCATTAAGGTGCAGTGCATTCTGGGACTGGCAGTTATATGACAGGAAGAAAAAGTGTGGCTTTGTTAAAGGAAGTAATTCATGCATTTAAACCTGTGAAATAACAACAGGGATTCTTGCCCCTGCTACAGATAATATTAAGAATTTAATATTAATAAACTTTATTTGTTAACCGCTGTGCACGACTCAAGAGAGAAGAGTGCTGTTCAAACATGCTGCTTAAATCTAATAATACCAGTAAAAAAAGGGTTTAGAAACTGAATGTAAACGCATTATAATGCATTATAATGAAAGCGGAAGGTGCTTCCAGACAGTGGCTATGGACGAGGGAAGCACTTATTGCATTACAGTGCATTACAGTGCATTACTGTCATGCAGCAGATGCTGTTATCCAGAGTGGGAATAAAGTGCATTATCCGCAGTTCTGCGAGTGATCTTGCCAAACCTGGCTAGCAACATTCTCCCTGCACGTTACCTGTCCTGCATGCACCAGACTCTCATCGTAATGCGCTTCTGTGCGTTACCTGCATGCGCCAGACTGACTCATCGTAATGCGCTTCTGTGCGTGTTACCTGCATGCGCCAGACCGACTCATCGTAATGCGCTTCTCTGCGTGTTACCTGCATGCGCCAGACTGACTCATCGTAATGCGCTTCTCTGCGTGTTACCTGCATGCGCCAGACTGACTCATCGTAATGCGCTTCTCTGCGTTACCTGCATGCGCCAGACTGACGTAATGCGCTTCTCTGCGTTACCTGCATGCGCCAGACTGACTCATCGTAATGCCCTTTCAGCTAAAAGGCCTCTGACATCTGTGTCGCCCCAGAGAGAAGAGCTGAGTCACCGTTTGTTTTTAATCAGCCGCTTGGGACGCACAGGAAATCTCTCTCTCTCTCTCTCCCTCTCTCTCCCTCTCCCTCTCGCTTTCTCTCTCTCTGTCCCTCTCTCCGTCTCTCTCTCTCTCTCTCTCCCTCTCCCTCTCTCTCTCTCCCTCTCGCTTTCTCTCTCTCTGTCCCTCTCTCCGTCTCTCTCTCTCTCTCTCTGTCCCTCTTTCTCTCCCTCTCGCTCTCTCTCTCCCTCTCGCTTTCTCTCTCTCTCTCTCTCCCTCTTGCTTTCTCTCTCTGTCCCCCTCTCTCGCTCTCTCTCTCTCGCTCTCTTTCTCTGCTATCTGTCACTATATTCTCTCCCTCTCTCTGGAGGTTATCTGAGGTCATGCGTGACTGTAGTCCCTCCCCCTTGGTTCTGGGACGGACTCATTAGCATGTTGTTTATCACGCGTGTCCCTCTGGCTCATGTCCTTCTCCTCTCATTCACGTGTTCATGTGTTCATTCTCTCTGACGCTTAGATGTACGGGGGTCTCTGACGCTTAGATGTACGGGGGTCTTGACCTTGTGTCGCACGCCGATGGATTAGCGTGGCGCTATGAGTCATGGGAATGGCCGCGGCCAGCAGGACGCTCAGATCACGTCGGCAGTGAGGATGTGAATCACGCCCTTTTCCTTTCGCACCCGCCCATGGCGAACAAAGGGAACGGACATAACGCTTGACGTCTGAGTCGAGTTTCCTTTTTTTGGTTTGGTCGGTGAAAGGTGTCATCATATTTAACACCTGCTACCGTCCTCGTTTTAGTGAACGCGCAAGTATTGCTCTGTGCGTGTGTGTTTGTGTCGTATCTCAGTGTCCGCGTTCACGTTTATTTTCTTTCTTTACCTGTTTCAGCTCTGGACTCAGCTTAGAAGAATCCAAAGAGATCACCGAGGCCGTTGCCAGTCCGGAATGTTCCGAGCCCCGCCTGGCTCCTCCTCCCACCCCCCCCTCCCCCTGCCACCCCCTCTCCCCCTGCCACCCCCCTCTCCCCCTGCCACCCCCTCTCCCCCTCCCCCTCCCACCCCCCCTCCCCAGCAGGTCAAAGCAAAGGCCGAGCCTGTGGAGGGGGTCAGGGAGGACCACCCCCAAAAAGAAGAGGGGAGCCCCTCTGCTAACTTAAGACCGGAGACCCCAGAGGGGGGGCCTGAAGCCGAGCTGGCGACTGGCCCCCCGGACCAGCCGGGGGTCCCCGACACGCCGCCACCCCCAGAAACCCCAGAGGCGTCCTCACCAACGCCCAAGGAGAAGGCCACCAGCCCCATCCAATCAGAGGAGGCCCCCAGCAAGGCCGTCCTATCCGAAGACGGTCCAGAGAGCGTGGCCAAAGCGGAGACCCCTCCCCCTGAAGCCCAGATCATGGAGAAGGCCACGCCCCCCCAGATGGAGACCCCCACCAGCGGTGACACTCCTGAGGGGGAGCCCGTGGAGGCGGTGGTCTCGGATCCCCTAAAGAGGAAGTCTTCTTCCAGTGAAGAGGAAGTGGCCCCCAGCCCAGAGAAGAGGCCCCGGGTGTCAGAGGTACCCCCCCTTCCCCAAACACCCCCTCCAAGAGCCTCCCCCGAGCCCAAGGACCGGCCCACGGCACCCAGAGTCCCTCCACTAAAGGTAATCAGTATAAAGAATAGCCTGTAGAGCCAACCAGGCTGGCTCATTGTACCCCTTTCCCACTGTAGAGCTGGAACCAGGCTGGCTCATTGTACCCCTTTCCCACTGTAGAGCTGGAACCAGGCTGGCTCATTATACCCCTTTCCCACTGTAGAGCTGGAACCAGGCTGGCTCATTATAGCCCTTTCCCACTGTAGAGCTGGAACCAGACTGGCTCATTATAGCCCTTTCCCACTGTAGAGCTGGTACAGGCTGGCTCATTATAGCCCTTTCCCACTGTAGAGCTGGAACCAGACTGGCTCATTATAGCCCTTTCCCACTGTAGAGCTGGTACAGGCTGGCTCATTATAGCCCTTTCCCACTGTAGAGCTGGTACAGGCTGGCTCATTATAGCCCTTTCCCACTGTAGAGCTGGAACCAGGCTGGCTCATTATAGCCCTTTCCCACTGTAGAGCTGGAACCACACTGGCTCATTATAGCCCTTTCCCACTGTAGAGCTGGAACAGGCTGGCTCATTATAGCCCTTTCCCACTGTAGAGCTGGAACCAGACTGGCTCATTATAGCCCTTTCCCACTGTAGAGCTGTAACCAGACTGGCTCATTATACCCCTTTCCCACTGTAGAGCTGGAACCAGGCTGGCTCATTATACCCCTTTCCCACTGTAGAGCTGGTACAGGCTGGCTCATTATAGCCCTTTCCCACTGTAGAGCTGGAACCAGGCTGGCTCATTATACCCCTTTCCCACTGTAGAGCTGGAACCAGGCTGGCTCATTATACCCCTTTCCCACTGTAGAGCTGGAACCAGACTGGCTCATTATACCCCTTTCCCACTGTAGAGCTGGAACCAGGCTGGCTCATTATACCCCTTTCCCACTGTAGAGCTGGAACCAGGCTGGCTCATTATAGCCCTTTCCCACTGTAGAGCTGGAACCAGGCTGGCTCATTATAGCCCTTTCCCACTGTAGAGCTGGAACCAGGCTGGCTCATTATACCCCTTTCCCACTGTAGAGCTGGAACCAGGCTGGCTCATTATAGCCCTTTCCCACTGTAGAGCTGGTACAGGCTGGCTCATTATGTCAGATAGGGAAGTAGTAATATTTGTTCCAGCTCTCCAGAGGGAAAGCTGCGTTTGTTTAGTGCTGCATAACAGCTGTTAAGAGTCAGCAGTTAAGACTCTTAAAACATTATAAGCATTTTAAGCTCAGTTGGGGACAAGCTGAGTTTAAAATGGCGTTTTGCGTTTTGCGAGACTAACATCTGTTCACTGACACTGAACTTGTTTCATGTTTAAAGTTTGCAATCCTTACAGCACTCTTCAGCAACTCGGTGAGCCCACCATGGCTGTGTCTTTTGTGTCCGTGTTTGTGTGTGTGCGTGCGTGTCCGTTTACGCGCGTGTCTCTGTGTGTGTTGCAGATTCCAGTCTCTCGGATTGCGCCCACTACGGCGGCAGGCGGGGGCCAGGTATCTCCGAGGACGCTGTTCCCGCCCCCCCTCCCCAGCCCTGGGGGGCGCACGGGGGCTCGAACCCTGGCCGACATCAAGGCCCAAGCGCAGCTGGCCCGGGCCCAGAGAGCAGCCGCAGCCGCTGCGGCCGCTGCGGCCGCCGTTTCCACGGCGGCGGGCGCCGTCCCCGGGCCGGGACCTGGAGGGGGCGGTGGGGGGACCCCGCCACCCGCCGAACACGGCCTCCTCCCCCCCCAGCCCGGGATCCCGTCATTTCGAGCCGGCGTGTCAGGAACGCGGCTACCGCCCGCCGCCGGGCGAGCTCCTCCCGCCTGGGTTACCACGGCGACCGCGTCGGCCAATCCCCCGGGCTTCCAGGCTTCGGGTCCGAGCGGGACCCCTCTGAGAGACGCGCCTCCTCCCGCGGCGGGCGGCGGTAAACTGGCGGAGTCGTCGGCGGAGCGGCCGAACCCAGCGGCGGTCTCCTCAGGGGGAAAAGGTGGGGCTCCGGCCCCCCAAACCCCGTCAGGATCCCCCGAGCTCGTCCCAGGAGGACAGCCCGTCCCCGCCCCCGCCCCCAGCGCTACCGCGCTCAGCCGGAGGACCCCCGAAAGCCCACCGGCCGCGGGGCCCGCCACCAGAGCCTGCTCCTCCATCACCTCCTGCAACCCCCTGGTCACCAAACTCCTGCAGAGTAAGGAGGTCCCGCTGGAGCAAATCCTTCCCAAATCACTGCCTATAGCTCCGCCCGCTGTCCCTCTGTCCGTCCGGAGAGGGGTCCAGTTTGGGGTCTCCGGCTCGGTGGTGGGGGGTCCCGTCAGGGTTGAGGAGACCCTTCCTGCCGTAGCGGAGAGGTTGAGGCCCCCCATGTCCCAGGACCCGGGGCCCCACCAGCACCAGAGGGAGATGCTGAACCAGGCCACGCAGGAGCAGATCCTGCACACCCTAATGCAGCGCGCCCACCACGCCCAACAGTGCCTACCCCCCGCCGCCTCGCCCCACCCCATGGGCTCCCTCCTCCGCCCCTCCGACGGATCCCCCGTTCCCCGAGTCGCCCTCGGCTTCCTGGCCCGCAAGAGGCCGTCCCGCCCCGCCATGATGGGACACTACCTCCTAAACGTCTCCACCTACGGGCGGGGCTCCGAGAGCGCCAAGAGGGCCCATCTGGCCGCCACCGCTCCCCCGGCCTGCCTAAAGAGGGAGGAGGAGGAGCGAGAGGAGGAAGAGCAGGGGGAAGGAGAGGAGCAGAGCGTAGCGGGGCGGTGGATGACCTCTGACCTTTCTGGGGTGAAGACGGAGAAGCGGGGCCCCTCGGACGGAGCGGCAAACCCCCAACAGCAGCAGCGGCGGGCGGAGTTTTCGTCGCTCGGACACGTCCCCGACTGGGAGGGGTGTGGCGGAACCAAAGAGACGGACCGGACCCGCCATCCGCGCGCGGGAATCCCCGACCGGGTCGGGGCGGCACAGGGCCGCTCCGTCTCGGGGACCCCAGAGCCGTATCGCCTGCCGGGCCCCCTCGCGGGGTACCGCTCGCGAAAAGCGTCGTCTGAGAGCCAGGGGGCGTACTGCGGCCCCCCGCCCGACCGCAGCCCGACGGAGACGGGCGGTTCCCCTGGCTACAGCCCCGCCTCCAGCAGCGGCAGCGTCATGTCGTTCTCGGTGACGGTCACCGCCATACCCGCCGACCGCGGCGAGGCCACGCCCATGCAGGCCTTCGCGGAAGGCTCCGGAATGGACGACGGCCCCTCCAAGTGCTACTGCCGGCTCAAAGCCATGATTATGTGCAAAGGCTGTGGGGCCTTCTGCCACGACGACTGCATCGGGCCCTCCAAACTGTGCGTGTCCTGTCTGGTGGTGCGATAGCTGTCTTCTCTCATATACTGCTGTCTCACACACACACACACAACACTCACACACACACACACACACACACACACACACACACACACACACACACACACACACACACACACACACACACACACACACACACACATACACACACACACACGCGCACACACACACACACACACAACACTCACACACACACACACACACACACATACACACACACACACACGCGCACACACACACAAACACGTGTTTATAGCGTTGACAAAGAAACCCAGCACCTTGTACTTAGATTTCAGTCACTTGTGTTTTTGTGAATTTGTGACAAAAAAATTTGCACTTAGAGGAAAACTTTTTTATTGCACAATATTTTTGTTTAAAAACTAAAGGAAACAAAAAAAAAACGACACAAAATGAAAAAAAAACAATGACAAAAATATTTTTCTAGATGATTTGTGAGACCTTCCTTAGTTGTGGAAGGATTGTTGATAATATCAGACGCAAATGGTTTGAGGAAAGGCTGTGGCATTCTACCAGCGTAAATCTCAGTAACGAATCTGATAGAAAACGTTCTGGGCCCTATTGCACTCAACTGAAGGTAGTGTCTGAATGGATAATGAGCCTGTGAGTAAGCCCGTTAAATATTAAATTGGCACACATGGCTCATTTAAATTGCTGTCCAAGTAACCGAAGGTAATGTTTCTTTTCTCCCCATGGAAATTAACTGAAATGAACTGCCATCGCAACTAGCGGACACCGAAGTGTACAGCAGCTACCGGACAAAGCGGTTGTAGTAGCGATTCTCTAGCGGTTGCTACACGGGGGGGAATTGAATTGCATCAGGTCCAATTGGCTACCAAATTGAGAGAAAAAAAGGAAAAATCAGGTTAAAAAAAAAAGAAAGGGTCTTAGCTCGGAGCATGAACAGGGAAAGCCAACTGGATGGAATATTGCTATACGGGAGCAAAGGCTTTAATTCGCCTGAGGTTACGTTTAGACTGGCATCGTGATCTATGTATCTCTGATTTGAATCCGTTATGAAGCTAAAACAAATTGTAGGCCAAACAAAACAAAACACATGGAAGCAGATCTCTTCAAATGTCAGAGTTAACAACATTCATATGTAGTATTCAATTCCAATTGTGTGGATGTGACCTGTTTGCGGACGTAGCCTAGATTGAATTTCTCTTTGCTTTCGAGTGTTTTTTTGGAGTGTGGATGGTCAATGCTGGGCTAGGTATTGAGCAGTCTGAAGGTAGCCTTAAAGAAGTCTTTCCCTCAATGACAAACGCACAGCACACTGCCGATTGCTCCGTGAAAACAGCTCTTACCGTTATTCTTCTTCTGTGTAATAGGAAAATACCTTCTTTTGTAATTACTTTTGTAATTACTTGTTTTGTTTGTTTTGTTTTGTTTTTTGTTTTCTTTTTGCAAACAGTGAAATTGAATGTTGAGAAACAAAAATATTCAAGGGTGTTTTAGGGGTTTTATTTAGTTTTTGTTTTTCTGGGGTTGCTTTGCTTTGTAAATATTGTCTTTCTTGTGAACTAGTTTTAGAATGTATTCCTTCTTGCTTTTTTTTTTCTAGACTATCTAATAGTTTTCTTTTGCTTTTCCAACCCAGCAATTGGATCAGTTTTATATCGAATGAAAAAGTTAAGAATTCTGCTGGACAAATCTAATATTTTAACAGCGAGCACAATCTGTGTGACAGCTGGCAGCAATAACAAGTCTGTGCTCTGACGCAATAATAATAACAAATGAAGTAATATTACTGTATATTACTGTAAATCCCTTTCACAGTGAAATCACAGAAACGTCCAGGGTATGCATGCTGAACACCAATATATAACTCAGTCTATTCAAGTCTATTAACCATGTTTTTAAATGTGTATTCCAGGTTCGAGTGACATTTAGTACATTTTATATGAATCGTTTTTATGGTGATATACCAAAGACACCGCGTAAGAATAGGTGTTCACATCTTGTTTTTAATGTTTGAACAGTTAAACAAAAAGTAATATATTTTAAGTAATATATTTTAATATATAAGCTCTATTTACAAATAAGTGATATCATTTCAAAGAAAAACAGGGTATTTAGTAAAATGCCATGATAACCGTCCTATTTTGTTGGTTATGACTGGACTACACAAGAGTGTACTTTTTTATTTTTTATTTCCTAGACCCATGCAATATCATATGGCTCTGCAAATCATTTTTAGGCAACGTGGTGTACTTGGGGATTTCAGCAAATTTTAATATGTATATTTCTGTTTGGTATTCAAGCATGTAATGAAATTGAGAGCCAAATGTATCCGAGTGTATGACTCCATACTGAAATACATAAAGAACAAAAGCACTTAATTCATTTCTCCAAATAAAATATGAAAGATTGCTTGAAGTGGACTAAAAACTCAGCTCTCCGGATCACATGGATTAGAGAGATTCAATGTGGGTAGGCCTTAGATCCATTTCAAAAAGCCATTTGGAAATCAGTCTACAAACCTCCTCAAAGCCATTCAATGCAAAAATATGGGTGTCATCTCAAAATATTTTGTCAGATGTGGACGATATTTTAAAGATGTTCGTTCTCGGGCTGGTGTCTTATGCAAAGTTTTTTCACGCCAGAGTTCAGTAATGTACACTTTTGTAAGATGAATCAGACTTGGAAAAACCTGCTGTGAAACAATCATTCTTCTCTATAAATGAAGTTCTGCAGAACTGTGGAGGCGAGGCCTATTCACAGTTAAATCGTTTTATTCAAATCAGAGCCCGAATTTATTACAGTCCAACCTTAAACCGTTCTATAGCTTGTGTGCAGAAATGAAACGGGGTCTAATTATGATTACAATACGTGTGGTGCGGTGATTTATGTTACATAGTAATGTTCATGAGAATTCTGGAATGACACACACTTAGCATTAGCATAGCAGAGCTGGAATTGACTTTTCTGCACCACGCTGTAGCTAGCCTGTGTTTTCCTTGCTACAGGATAAAGATCTGGCCATAAGTAAACAGCACAGATTCAGAAGGACCATTTCCTCTCCGTGTCTGGAAACAGCTTGACTCAGTAAGCTCTTAATTGAAGTCTTAAAACAGTTTTTTTTTTCTATCTTGCTGCTGCATAATGCTTTAGTGGCATTAAGGTAATGCAATGTAAGCATTAAAGTGGCGTGTGCTCTGTGGAGGGGGGGGGTGGAGAAATGTTATGCAAGTAAAGAGAAGAGAAGACTGCCTTAAATTCGATATCGATTTGAACTCGTCGCGTTCACTTTTGCCATGGTCTCCCGCACCCCCCCGCGCCCCAAAATTTTAAAACAAAATAAGTTGGTGGATCCCTCTGCTTGATCAGTTTCATCTCCGTTTGTGTTTGATCTTTGTGGTCGATTTTTCAGACCAAAGATGCTCAACTCTTACGCAAAGATGCTCAACTCTTACGCTTCTTACAAAGCCATAAAAAGCAGTGTTTGGTTTTCACTTCTGCAGACGACTCATTGATTCAGTGAAAATGTTTGTACTCGATGCCTAATTCACTCGCTCAGTTTTTTTGCCAATTCATTTCAAATGAGTGACACGCACATGAAATATGAATATTTACACAAACTTTGTCCATAATTAATTTAAAAAACCAACGTTTTTTTTTAAAACAACGACTCTTAGCTATCTTTCATCTTTCATAGAAAAAAAAAGGTACTGTAATAAACTAGGGGTTCTCTAACTCGGTCATGGGGGACCCCGTTTATGCTGGTAGCTACACCTCTTGCTCTCAGTTAGACACTCTTTAATGAGACACTTTTAATGCCATGAAGACTAACTCCCCATGTTCGTGTAGCAGGACCTGTGATCCATCAGATAAACTAATGCTTTCATTTTCTGTAACCTGTCAAATGATTCCTTCAGAACGAGCTTACATTTTTTATTTTTAAATAATAAACATAATCAAAAAATAAAGTGTTGACAGCCGGTCACTGAAAACAAATCAATGAGTTAAACCCACATGCAGTTTAAGGACGTTTAAGAAAATCATTCTGAAAGAATATATGTTAAATATAAGTTTTTGATAAGAGATTGGCTTTAACAAACACCAGCATACACAGGGGTCCCCCAGGACAGATTTGGGACCCCTATAATAAACTGACTGGGATTTTTGGATGTAAAGGGTTTCTTTTTAATCTCGACTTCCTGACTGTGCAGACACCACTGAAGGTGAATCGTTTTTGATAATCATAGAAATATTTCTTTTGAAACGTTTTCTTAAGGGACGGGTAGATAACACATCACTTGAGGACTGGCCAAGGTGGGGCGGGGCTAATTTTTAGAAAGTTGAACATTGCTGTTTTTTCAGAACGATAAAATACATTTTATTTATTTAACAACAAATATAATTTGTTTAAATAAAAGAAAGGTTATCAAAAAATGATGATCTAATTGCCTATGATTTAATGTGCGTTATTCTGAAAGTGAAAATGATCCATCACTACATGGGGTAGCTGACGTTGGATGAGTTCACTTTACTCAAGATCAAGCAGGTGCCCTCTGGGAAATGGAGTTTTAACCTGCTCCCTGTTACTTGCATATAATGGGCTGGACCTTCTGTTCCTCCCATAGAGAGTCCTCTATTCCAAGCGACATTTCTCTGATCGCGCCTTCCCAATAAACCCAGGAAAAACCTCCTTTAATTACTTTTTTTTTTTTTAAAACCATTGTGGGTGCTGTGTGAAAACGAGGATTTAACGACTTTATATTCAAAAGGGACTTGGCTCAGAAGGCTTCACCTGTTATTCACGCCCCACTAGTCATAATAGGTGTTGTTTTATACCAATATTATTGCTCCACTGTGTCAGTCTGTTTGCTTTTCTGTCTGGTTCTATGCTGAAGACAACTTGGGGGGTCACGATTGAGCAGGAGTACAAGCTTTAGAGAAAACTACTACTCAGTCACATGCTGTATTGCATTTTGTATTTAATATAAAAAATAAATTTTAAAAAGCGTCAAATACTTGTAATATCATCATGTAAATCACATAATTTCAATATGTTAACTTTTTTCAATTGTCAATATTCAATAGCAGCATTGTGTGCGACACTCAGTAATTATTAATAGTCATTATTTGTGTTTTGTTTCCCTTTTGACCATTGAATCATGGGTAAATATTGGTTGACGCCACATGGAGGTGTCAAAATAAAAGCTTTACATCCGTATGTCCCTTGTCGATGAATATGACGTTCTGTCCATCTCTTTCAAACGTGTCCTGCGTTTTCTGATTGGCGGGGGTCAAAAGGAACGAGTGTGTAAGAGGAACGAGTGTGTAAGAAGCTGTCGGTGGGTAGAGGTCTTTTGACTCAGAAAGGACAGACAGTCGGGATTGTCTCTCAAAGTAGAATAAGGCCTCGATTTAAACTGTAACTGCAATGCACTTTGTTCTTTTTGTGTTCTTAATCTTAAGGCTTATCGGTTAAAGTTTAAATGCAGCCACGCGGCCGTGAGCCCTCCTCAAAAACATGTTTCTCAAAGTGAAAGATCAAGCCCACTGTGGTTAGACCTCCTACAGGTCTGCGTCCCAAAAGGAGGTATTTGTGTGTGTGTGTGTGTATGCCTGTGAAGAAAAACTAAGAATGTAATATAGTAGCCAGCAATATGATTTTTAAAAAGTGTATTTTATCATGCAAGTTTTAAAGAAATAATAAAAAAAATGAGATGTTTCATTTGTGCTGTACGCTTCTTCTTGTGTCTCATAACATATCTATGTAAAACTATATAAAGATTAGGACATCAACTGAGAAAGAAATGTTGAGAATGTACAACAGATTATATGTACAGGCCGTCAGCAAGGAAAGGAAGCTCCGTTTACAGTTACTTAATAAAGACCAAATGACTCTATTGCTCTTAACAGAGTACGGGCACAGCGGCATAGAGTTTACCTGTGACTGGAATTCTACTTGATCAAACCGTTGATCCTTCACGTTTGGTTATTGTAGCAGGCGCTGTTCTCCAGCGTGACTTGCCATCTGTTTATATAGCTGGATTTATTTTTATTTTTTTACAAAAGGTGGCTTCAGAATCTACTCAACATTATAGTTTCGATAGATTTAAAGTGGTCTGGACTTGTTGACCTAAGGAACTTTAATGTAAGTCCTCGTGATAAGCAGTCAGACCACTTTAGATCTATCTAAACTATAGTCGAGTCGATGTAATTGCAAAGCCACCTTTTGTAAAAATAAATAAATTAATTAATTAAAATTTTAAAGCCTGAGGTACTCCTGTGCTTACCGCCTGGCCGATGACGAAGCCTCGAAGTAAACGATACTTCGGCTTACTTGGCAACGGCGTTGCGTCGCAGCGCCTCTTGTGCTGAAGAACACACCGCGGTCTTTTCACGGTTATCTATGGTGAGGGTGGTTAGTGATACTTTGTTTTCAATGAAAGATCCTTATTGCCTTATTGTCATGTCATAACAGAAGTTTTCTCACTTATGTATTATATGTTATGTATTACACATGTATAACAGTGTTATAACAGCATAATAACCAACATTAAGAACCAAGCCTACCTACTCATGTAGTCCAATTCATAAGTAATACAATACTGCATGACTTAGTAGAATAGGCTTTTCACTGCTTTGGGATTCACACAGTCGAGCTTCGCATTCAGCCCAGGGTTCGACAGGCTGAAGGAGACATCCTGTCGACCATCTTGCCAGAAATAAAAAATGGCCCAAATGGAAATGGGTCATGACGTGTCACAGCCCCAGCGATTTTCGGGAAAGCGGGAGTAGAGGTTTCACTTCTGGAAACTTCCCTGTCTGACCCACTAGAACATAAGGTGAGTACATAATCAAAAATAAAAATCACCCCTCTGTCCCCTAGTGGCAAAACAAGGTAAAACATTTATGAGAAACTTGCTTTGTCCGAAAAACAGGTCCTGAATCTATGGGACAAAATCTCCCCACCTGAATGCGTCAGGTAGGCCGAAATAAAAAAAAATACTCAAAACTTTTCACTTAGAAATTCAAAATCACTATAATAATATTTAATTGACCTCCCAGATTGGACTACTAACTTTGTCATTTATTTTATTATCCTTTATTTTTAAAGGTAGTCTCCTTGAGATCAAGATCTCTTTTACAAGGGAGACCTGCGAACAAAAATAAAAACATGTATAAAACTTAAAAACAAGTACAATTCAGCCACGTTAACATTCAGCATTCAAACAGCATACAGGGATATATCAAAGGAAAGAAGTACATACAACATTAAGAAAATCAGTGTATAAAACTAAATAATTCCTTTTTGAAGGAATAAGAGATTCTAGTTTAAAAACACGTCTATAAATGAATCATCTATAAATGTATTTAGCTCCCATCATGGCGTGAGGTTTGGGCCATGCTGTTATGGAGATTAGGCCAGTGGAACTTTAAAGACATAGCTCTGTCCACTAGCAAATTCCAAACTGTCACAAATACAAAATAACATTGTTAGAAAATATTGTACACATCATAAAATATGTATTAGTGTTTCCTACCTGAATGCATGTAATATTGGGCCAAATATGCTTAAAATGGGGAATCTTCAGTGCACATGGGCTTATTTCTGTATACATACAGTAGCAATATTTGTTTTAATGATTTAATACCATAAACTTCGCCCATTTGCTACATTTAAATCTGAATACCAGATTTGTCCTCTTTCCCACACATAGTAGTATAGTAGGCAGTGTAATTCATGGGGAGTGGCCTATAGGGATGGCATTATTGCTGCATTCTTACACAGTAACATTTGTTCATTTCACTGACCAGTTGGTTGTATTTGTTGCCCATTACAAAAAAAAGGTAACCATTTACTGAAAGGGCAAAGCATGCTGGGATTGAATCAGAACCCAACCCAGACGCTACTGCCAGTCCGTGAAAGGTCCGCAGTCACGCGGTAGCTATTTGGTATGGAGATGGTGATTTCATGGAGCTCCGTTAGATTAGGCACGTCACCGAGCTGACAAATCATCTTCCGGCTGACGCTATCCAATCTATCGCTCTCTCTGCAGAGCACAGTTCTGCCCGGAGCTGAGATACCGCTGCTCAGAGACCACAATAAACCCCCCCCTCACCTGTATCCATGACACGGACACAGATACGTTTGAAAATGGAGCCCAGCGGCCGTGACTAATGGTTTGTGTGTGAGGTAAAAAAAAAACACAACTGACGGCGAGGAGTCCGATATCGCATGAAAGAATCCTCAGTGATTAAACGACATATAAAAGAGCGGGGAAAAAAGCGAGGCTTCCCACCGTCCCATTCGCCCCAAAGAAAAATACCCGTCCCTCGCCGCTATAAATTATGCAGGCCGCCATATGGCTGTGACAAGACTACTGAAGTCAATAACACGATTACATTTTAATGGTTTGACATTGCAAGCGTGTCTGAATACGCTCTATCTAAAACGGAACGTGGCAAAATGTAGGCCGTTATTATTATTATTAGGCTATTATTGCGCTCAGCCTATGATCTGTAATGTTGAGGATAGCGTATAGGACCATATGTGTTATCTGCTTATACAGTATATTTTGCAATTCGTTTACATTTGTTTGTGTGTGTGTGTGTGTGTGTGTGCGTGTCTGTGTGTGTGTCTGTGTGTGTGTGTGTCTGTGTGTGTCCGTGTGTATTGCGGGTAGGCCTACTTTACAGCAAATCAATGTTTGGCCCAAAATACACATACACCGTCTTGCCCTTTGAGTGATACTTTATCTAATAATGTTAATTTTACACTATATTTCAGTCCTTACAAAAATAACTTCACCTTTGATTAATAAAACAATAAAAAAATGTGCAAGATTGGAAGACTTTCTGTTTACAAAACAAATTATATACAGTACTAGTGTGGACACACCTACTCATAGATTTATAGATACTCATTATTTTTACTTTTTTTTTTTTTTTTACAGTTTAGAATAATAGTAAAAACTATGAAATAACATAAATTCTAATTATGCAGTGTTAAACAAATCAAAATGTATCTTATATTTTAGATTCTTCAAAGTAGCCACCCTTTGCCTTGATACCAGCTTTGCACTCTTGGCATTCTCTCAACCAGCTTCATGAGGTATAGCCACCTGGGATGCTTTTCCAACAGTCCTGAAGGAATTCCCACATATGCTGAGCACTTGGCTGCTTTCCCTTCACTCTCCGGTCCAACTCATCCCAAACCATCTCTATTGGGGTTAGGTTGGGTGTTAGATTAGGTCATCTGATGCAGCACTCCATCACTCTCCTTCTTTGTCCAATAGCTCTTCCACAGCCTGGAGGAGTGTTTTGGTTCATTGTCTTGTTGAAAATCAAATGAGGGCCCAACTAAAGTGCAAGCCAGATGGGATGGTGTGTCACTGCAGAATGCTGTGGTAGGCATGCTGGTTAAGTGTGCCTTCAATTCTAGATAACTCGTCCAACAGTGTCACCAGCAAAGCAACCCGACACCATCATTTTTGTTTTGGAAAGACATTCATACATAGGCATCAACTTCACTATTTATATTTGTCGAAAGAAATTCGAGCATTTAAGCATAAGCCTTTAGATCAAAATGTCTCTAAGGTAATCGGAAAGATACATTCAATCAACTGCGTCCAAACTTTTGACTGGTACTGTACATATTTTTTTTTTTTAAATGCTCTCCCCAGTTAGCCTAAGGTTCTTGACAGGCTTTCCACTGAAGAGTAAATTGATTGAATACAAGCTCGATGTTCCATGTGGAATCCAAATGATTAAACGCCATGATAATGGAGATTCCCCAGCAGGAGACTGCCACAGTAGCTACTGACTGTCACTGACTGAAAATAAGGCCTCGGGCTAAACACACTGGGCTCTGTAGGCCTGCTCAGCTTGTAGCACAGTAGTGTTTTTATGCCGTCCTTTGAAAGTAGACGTGAAATAGATATAGGCTCGTCTTAAAAGCGCGGCGATTACATTTTACGTCATTTACTGACGCTGATCGCGGTTTGTTCATGACGAGATTAGAAATGATCGCTCTGAGAAGTTTAAACCGCAATGCGTCGCTATGCTCACAAATGGGAATCGCGGTAGAGGCATCCGAAATATAGGCTACAATTAATTTTTTCTGTCCACAAATTTACAGAGGGTTTACATTTATACGGCTAATATGGTTTTTCTTCAGATGGTTACTTTGAATCCACGTGACATTTAAGACAGTGAACAAAATGCAAGCTGTACAGATTTTTCAGACGTGTCAGTAATTGGTCCTTTCGGGACTGGGCACAGCTTTCTCAGATGTCTGTTGAGTTATTTATGAACAAAAGCAAACATACAGTGCCAGCAATAGTTGGTGTTCTGGTCCTCCTAAGACTCAATCCGTTCTTAATATAACAGAGAACCCGGAGAATTGTGCTATCTGATCATAATTGTGTCTACGTTTGTTTAAAAAAAGACGAAATAAGAGCTATACTGGCGGAGAGCCGATAAAAGAAAATTACATTAGTTAGTTTGTTGCTCTTCACTTGCAATTATAGAATATAATTTGACAGTTTTATTAAGAGAATAAACCATAATAAGTGTTTTTCCTATATTGTATTTTCCTACAGTCCAGATAAAATAATGATGCGAATGTATACCATAAAGTTTGTGTGGTGTTTGTCTGTGTTGCTATATCCTACAAAACCATGTATATTTTTATAAACCATACACATGTTAAATACTTTTCATTCTGTTCTTAATAACATTTATTTTCAACATAATAATAATATTTTTTAAACGGAAGAATTGATGAAACATTTTCATCACGTGATCGGTGCTTAAGGTTGAACATGCAAGATAGATGTTTTCAATCCTGTAAACTCCCTAAAATGGAGTGCTGCTATGTTAATGATAGTAGAAAAGCTCTGACTTCAATAGACAGGATTCGCAGTGTGTCTACTAAACACATTACTGGCTTAGCAGGCTCATATTCCGGTCTCCAGAAGAACATTCTTCTGTCCCTCTTTTCCAGGAGGGGATTAATGTCGGGAACGAACAATAGCCCACACAGACTCCTTTCAACGACGGCAAAATCAACATACCGTAACTTTTGCCCGGTAAAAAAAAGATGCAGGATGTCGCGCACAGCAAGAACAGGCATGCTTGTGTCTATAGTTTTAGCCCTTGGTTTTTTCTTAGAAAACGCCGTTTCGTATCTTTTTCCTCACTGTCTACAATCATGTTTTGTTTTGCCTGTGAACATGTGGAATGCCGACATCTCGAGGCCGGCGTTCAGTGATGGAATGCGGAGAACGTGATGGAATTCACCTGCTCTGGAGTTCCACAAAATACCGGTAATGGGTCATTTATTCGGGGTAAGAGGGATAGTACATTTCTACCTACTCTTTTTAAACTTATCAGCACATATTCAATCAGGATTGTAAACAGCCTCCTCCCAAGAATGAGTAAAAAAAAAAAGAAAAAGTAATTTGCAGCCAAACTTTCCTGACCTATAAACTTCACATCATAGACCTGGAGGGAAAAAAATATGTTTTTACGTAATACAAGTGTATTTGATGATAAAAACATTTTGCCGTGAAAATATTTTCAAAAATAAAATGTATTGAATTTGTCCCTTGTAGGCTATTGTAGCTAGGTTTCAGCATAGCATAGAATATATGGTTCTTGAGATTAAGACCAGAGACTCATGTCCCCTTCATGGGAAAAAAATGAACTGGAAACGGAGCCCAGCTCTCTTTACTTCAGTCCATGTTCCAGATTGGGAGGGTTCCGGGTTTTGTAGTTATCCAGCTAACTCAGTAGTCCTGCTTTATCATACAGGCCCAAGACCCATGTCAACCCCGTGACTCTCCAACAGCAAGAGTGAACTCTACTGGACTTCAGTGTATCTGGCATTGTGAGCGGACTGGTGTTAAACACACCGAGGTTATCTGCTTAATCTTAATCAGCGTGCGCTTATTATGAGCGTTACCGTTGCATTCTAGAACGCTCGCCTCACCAGCGGGGGCGGGATCTTAATCAGCGTGCGCTTATTATGAGCGTTAAAGCTGCATTCTAGAACGCTCGCGTCACCAGTGGTCTGCATTAAAACTGGCGTAAGCTTTGATCTCGGCTGAAGTTCGTTACCAGGGTTACCAGGTACTGTTACTGGGGTGATTTCTATTTGTTTAACCAAGATTCATTCACTAGTTTCCAGGGAGTCCTCCGATCAATAAAAAAAACACAAATCACATTATGGTGCTCAGTCTTGTCCTTGGAAACCTGCAGGGCCTGCTGGTGTTTTGTTGTTAATCAGCACCAAACTGATCAATTAGAGCAGCTATTTACACAGGTATCTAAGCTCTAAGGTATCTAACACTGTGGTCTAACACTGTATCTCACTGTATCTAAGAACCTGGCCAGGATTCTGCAAAACACAGACTTGCTTCAGGAATACAAATTCGTTTCGGCCTACAAAAAAAACAAAAACCTTAAGAATCATCTGGTTAGTAGTAAACTACTGGAAATCAACATTTTACCCACACAAGGCCCGATATTTTACAAACAGGCCACAACAGTGAAAAACAACACTACAAACACAACATACCTTATTAAACAAACACTCACAGTTAACACATATAACTGCATATATGTCATAAAGTGCAAACACTGCAACATAATATATGTAGGAGAGACAGGAAATTCAATCAAGACCAGATTGGCACAACACATATATAACATACGAAATCATAGAAAAACAGACACACACATAGTGGCTCATTTCCTACACCATGGACTTGAAGCAGTAGAAATATCGGGCCTCCATTCAAACATTAACTGGACACAGGAGGACAGACGTAGGACAGAAAGACATTGGATTAGAAAACTCAACACCATATTCCCAGGCGGATTAAACAAACGCTGGTAAAACGTCAACACAAAAGGGACCAAATTCTTCCTACTTAAAGGCTGCAGTACACTGAATGGCCAGTGCAAACGTTTCTTTCCCAAGGGGCCCTCATAGGGGTAACTTGGGAAATAAAGATTTTTTTCCTAAAACTGTATCTAAGGTACACTGTGGCTCTCCAACAGCACTTTCAGACCCCTGCTCTAACCCCTCCACACTGTGGCTCTCCAACAGCGCTTTCAGACCCCTGCTCTAACCCCTCCCTCCACCTGTGGCTCCCCAACAGCGCTTTCAGACCCTTGCTCTAACCCCTCCACACTGTGGCTCTCCAACAGCGCTTTCAGACCCCTGCTCTAACCCCTCCCTCCACCTGTGGCTCCCCAACAGCACTTTCAGACCCCTGCTCTAACACCTCCACACTGTGGCTCTCCAACAGCGCTCTCAGACCCCTGCTCTAACCCCTCCCTCCACCTGTGGCTCCCCAACAGCACTTTCAGACCCCTGCTCTAACCCCTCCACACTGTGGCTCTCCAACAGCGCTCTCAGACCCCTGCTCTAACCCCTCCCTCCACCTGTGGCTCCCCAACAGCACTTTCAGACCCCTGCTCTAACCCCTCCACACTGTGGCTCTCCAACAGCGCTCTCAGACCCCTGCTCTAACCCCTCCCTCCACCTGTGGCTCCCCAACAGCACTTTCAGACCCCCGCTCTAACCCCTCCACACTGTGGCTCTCCAACAGCGCTTTCAGACCCCTGCTCTAACCCCTCCACACTGTGGCTCCCCTCCACACTGTGGCTCCCCTCCACACTGTGGCTCCCCTCCACACTGTGGCTCTCCAACAGCACTTTCAGACCCCCGCTCTAACCCCTCCCTCCACCTGTGGCTCCCCAACAGCACTTTCAGACCCCTGCTCTAACACCTCCACACTGTGGCTCCCCTCCACACTGTGGCTCTCCAACAGCGCTTTCAGACCCCCGCTCTAACCCCTCCACACTGTGGCTCCCCAACAGCGCTTTCAGACCCCTGCTCTAACACCTCCACACTGTGGCTCCCCAACAGCGCTTTCAGACCTCCGCTCTAGCACATTCTGAACAAGAGGCCCTAGATAATGGTAGACTAGACACACATGATATTTTGTTGTTGGCCTGAATGTAGCCAGAAGGTGTCTGTCCTGGATTGTGGAATGCCTTGTTACCTGGTTTGTGGAATGCCATGTTACCTGGTTTGTGGAATGCCTTGTTACCTGGTTTGTGGAATGCCATGTTACCTGGTTTGTGGAATGCCATGTTACCTGGTTTGTGGAATGCCTTGTTATCTGGTTTGTGGAATGCCTTGTTACCTGGTTTGTGGAATGCCATGTTACCTGGTTTGTGGAATGCCTTGTTACCTGGTTTGTGGCATGCCATGTTACCTGGTTTGTGGAATGCCATGTTACCTGGTTTGTGGAATGCCATGTTACCTGGTTTGTGGAATGCCTTGTTACCTGGTTTGTGGAATACCTTGTTACCTGGTTTGTGGAATGCCTTGTTACCTGGTTTGTTTGCCCCTGCAGGATAAAGTAGGCTACAACCTGGAGGCATCTGTCAGGTAAGAGGGTACCTTGTGCCTAATGGCTGTAAAACTGTCACAAAAAGTCTGGTTTGTTATTAAATATTATTTATAATAGTCAGTGGGGAGCACATGCAAAATAAACAAGCTTTGCTTTGTGTCGTATACTTTGATATGTTGATAAAGCAGTGTTCTATTTTGTTTTGATTGAGGAGGGAGACCGGCGAACGCAAAGGTAATCATACTTGGTCATCAATTTTAGACACACCTGCATGTTTAAACAGTGTGCTCTACTCATGATTGCAAGCAAGAAGGATTATTTTAACCTTTTAAGGTGTAAGATCACAAACATGTGATTAGAATGTTCTTAACTGAACATTCTCATGCTGATGTAACAATCACTGCTGGTAACTGAAAGCAATGTAATTCTAGAACACTGACTTAGAATTTTGCAAAAAAAAAAAACCCACTCTTCAAAGGGTAAAGTTATGACATTGAACACTACAAAGCCCACTGGCCTGTTTTAAAAAAAATAAAAATATTTCAGCCGGTTTTCAACAGCCCAAAAGTATTCATGAGCCTGTCTCACCATTGCAATGTGGAGTGCAGTACATAAAACTCCAAGTGAAAATCATTGGCCGGACCAGAGCTCCCCTGGCCAATCAGAAGAAAGTCAGGTGAAGAAAAACATCAATGTGCTACTCACAGGAAATGAGCTCTCAAGGACCACAGTGGACAAAAGAGTCCAGTTAACCAGACTGATGCTGATTGCTTCAGAATTAAATGAAGGCAATTAAGATACGGCTGCTGCACAGATTAGTCAGCAAGTGTGAAGAATCTCCCCAGCACAGACATTTAAATAATCTCCCCAGCACAGACATTTAAATAATGTCCCCAGTACTGACATTTAAATAATCTCCCCAGCACTGACATTTAAATAATCTCCCCAGCACAGACATTTAAATAATGTCCCCAGCACAGACATTTAAATAATCTCCCCAGCACAGACATTTAAATAATCTCCCCAGCACTGACATTTAAATAATCTCCCCAGCACTGACATTTAAATAATCTCCCCAGCACAGACATTTAAATAATGTCCCCAGCACAGACATTTAAATAATCTCCCAAACACTGACATTTAAATAATCTCCCCAGCACAGACATTTAAATAATGTCCCCAGCACTGACATTTAAATAATCTCCCCAGCACTGACATTTAAATAATCTCCCCAGCACAGACATTTAAATAATGTCCCCAGCACAGACATTTAAATAATCTCCCCAGCACAGACATTTAAATAATCTCCCCAGCATAGACATTTAAATAATCTCCCCAGCACTGACATTTAAATAATCTCCCCAGCACAGACATTTAAATAATCTCCCCAGCACTGACATTTAAATAATCTCCCCAGCACAGACATTTAAATAATCTCCCCAGCACAGACATTTAAATAATCTCCCCAGCACAGACATTTAAATAATCTCCCCAGCACTGACATTTAAATAATCTCCCCAGCACAGACATTTAAATAATCTCCCCAGCACAGACATTTAAATAGTGAAGATCTCCCCAGCACAGACATTTAAATAGTGAAGATCTCCCCAGCACAGACATTTAAATAGTGAAGATCTCCCCAGCACAGACATTTAAATAGTAGATCTTTTATTGGGCCTGATTTTTGTTTAAATTTTTTTAAAATTAATTAAATAAAATAAAAAAATGAGCGACATTTATCTGCATTAATCTACACATGGGGGGAAATGAGAGACAGAGAGAGAGAGAAGTGATTGGATAATTATGCGATGGTCATCTTCATGCTCAATAGTTTAAGAAAAAGCATCTCCCGCTGATTCATCAAAGCGGTGATAAATTGGCCAAGCAGCCGTTTGAGAAAATTAGAATTTCTGGAGGATTCCATCTGGGGCCAAGGGGCCAAATGAGCCCCCCTAACAAAGCGGGAATTCCCTCGATACACAGCCGGAGCGCCGGAGCGCCGGAGCGCCGGAGCGCCGGAGCGCCGGAGCCTGGGACACAGAATCAGAGAAATCCCACTCCTACATCAAATGCACAACATCAAAAATGTGCTAATTATTTTGTTGACTGTGATCCTGGATAATAATGATTTTTTTTAAAACACTCATGGATTATCTACAGTGTTTCAGAATCCTTTGGAGGAAAGAAATGGTGCTCAGATTGTGAGACTAATATACAGGCCTTTATATAAACCATAGTGAATTTGTTACAAGGAAAGCATCTAAAGTCAACTTACTGGTACCATATTGTTTTGTTATTGCTATTCATAGACTGAATTTATAATATTTTGTTAAAAAGTAAAACACCTAAAGATGTACAGTACTATTAAAAATCCTTTAAGGTGTAAGATCACAAATACTGTATGTGATTAGAATGTTCTTAACTGAACATTCTAATGCTGATGTAACCGTCACTACTGGTAAGTGAACGTAATGGCGTTCTAGAACACTGACTTAGAATAAAAAATAAAATAAAAACATTCCAAAAAACGTACTCTTCAAAGGGTTAAATGATTAGAACTGATAAGAGTTCCTGGTACCACTGTTTTGAGGCTGCAGTTAGTGGCTTCCTGTAACAGTACACTACCTCTAAATGGGGTCATGGCCTCCCAGAATATAAGCAGTAGTGTAGGCACAAATGCCATATATGTAGCTATATAGAACAGATATTAATCTCTGCCTGCTTATTGGCCTTTCTACTTCTGCCATCACTGAGGCTAAAACTGCTCTGATTCGCTGGCTGATTATAAATATAGATGAAGGGCAGGGAACAGAACGTCGATAGCTATCAGAGCACAGTAACACGTGAACACAGTTGAAACGTCTTTTGACCAGTGTTATTGACGCAGACATGATTATAACAAAAGCCTAAAAAAAGTCACATTATTAGAACCGGATTTATGCAGCTCTGGCACCCATAACTTGGATAATCTTAATCGGCGATACAATAATTATATTTGACAAGGAACAACAGAGAATTGAGGGAATGCAGAAAGGAGTTGAATATCTGGTTAAAACAGAGTATCTGTGGTAGAGCTTGACCAGGCTTTGTTTACCTTGACACTTCCTGATTGTGCCACAGCATAAGTAAAATAAAACAATAGGGTCAATGATCACTGTCGCGCCGTATATTGAAATTTCGCAAACGTCTTCAAAGGTCGAGGAACAAAGATTAAACAAATAAAAGGACTTCAATCGTGTCTGCTGCTACCGTGAGGACACACCCTGCGTGAAGTGCGGAGAGAACTGCACGTCTCCCGACGTCCCCGGAGCTCTAGCTCTGGCTGTGATCCTCCACTTTATTAACTCAGAAACACAAGCGAAGGAGCGCTGTTGAGTCCGCTCCTGCGATGTATTGTTCCCCTGCGAAATCACTTTCGGGCGAAGACGCTAATGAAAAACGATTACTGCGCAATACGCAGCGAGTCAGCGGAGACGTGGGCTCGCGCTCGCTGTCCAATTTTTTTTTCTCTAAAAATAAACCACCTGTCTGTCTGATCTGGGCAGCGCCTT
>CM056381.1:2980433-3015433 GCA_029718625.1 Synaphobranchus kaupii | reverse complement strand
AGTAGGCAGGTATTTCTGACTGTGATGAGAACTGGCTGTGGGACATGGGGAAAAGTGTTTGTGTTAAAAATGGTGCATTGTGGGAATTGTAGGCTTGTGCGCTCTTCCAGCAGGGAGATGTCCGCCACTGCCCTGCTACTTTATTGGTGCATTCTCTCGAAACATGGCTTGCTAACGTCAATCTCGCAAAAATTACAAAGCGGAAATGACAAAATATAGTCATAAGGCATAAGTAATTTGCATAAATTTGTATGGAGGAGGGGCTACAGTTACAATCCAGTGCAGAAGTAATTTGCATACATTTGTATGGAGGAGGGGCTACAGTTACAATCCAGCGCATAAGTAATTTGCATAAATTTGTATGGAGGAGGGGCTACAGTTACAATCCAGCGCATAAGTAATTCGCATAAATTTGTATGGAGGAGGGGCTACAGTTACAATCCAGTGCAGAAGTAATTTGCATACATTTGTATGGAGGAGGGGCTACACTTACAATCCAGCGCAGAAGTAATTTTCATAAATTTGTATTACATTACATTCATTTAGCAGACGCTTTTATCCAAATGGAGGAGGGGCTACAGTTACAATCCAGTGCATAAGTAATTTGCATAAATTTGTATGGAGGAGGGGCTACAGTTACAATCCAGCGCATAAGTAATTTGCATAAATTTGTATGGAGGAGGGGCTACAGTTACAATCCAGTGCAGAAGTAATTTGCATAAATTTGTATGGAGGAGGGGCTACAGTTATAATCCAGCGCAGAAGTAATTTGCATAAATTTGTATGGAGGAGGGGCTACAGTTACAATCCAGCACAGAAGTAATTTGCATAAACTTATGTGGAGGAAGGGCTAGAGGAGTAATTGGTGGGGGGGGGGGGGGACATCTCACCCTGAGGACATCACAAGACTGAAAACTGGAATAAACATCCTGATTTAAATCAGCATTATCTATAAACCAATTATTTGCTGACTGGGTCGTATGGTTCTGTTGAATTTCACAGCAACTTGAGCGCTAAGAGGATTTGCAGCAGGCAGCAGGAGCAGTGGCAGAGAGGAGGAGGAACGGGGGACCCTCATTGGCTGTGGGCGTGGTCATGAGCATATCATGGATGCCACAAATAAAATGGCCTCCAATAATGCTGGTAGCCCATGGAGACAATGGTTATTTTTCTTTTTTAATACAGAATAAAATGAGTCAGTTACTCACAGGAAGTGATTTGATGCCTCAGTCATTCTGCTAAGAAATTAAGGAGTTTGGAAACAGAGGGAGAGAGAGGGAGAGGGAGGGAGGGAGAGAGAAAGGCTGAAAGAGAGAAGGAGAGAGGAGGGAGAAGGGGTATGATGTGGGTAAAATTATGTGGTATCTAAAAAAAAAAGAGTTTACAGAAAGGCTCTTTGCATAACATAATTAATCTTGATGAAATGTCTCAAAAAGCAAATTATTGCCAAGAGCTTAATGGTTGTCTGTAATTCTGCCAAGGGGCTGTCCCTGGCATTGGGGGAAATAATATTATTTATTAATAACAAGAAACAGAGCCAATTAAAATTATATTTATGATGGATATGGTAAAGGTGTGTGTGTGTTTGATAAATTTGGTTGTTGAAAACACAAACAATACAATTCAATGGCAAAGGGATCTTAATGACTTTAGTTAGTTAAACATTATAAACCATAGCAGCCATCATTGAGTGGAACAAGTCAGAGCGTCGATAAGCTTTCTACTGTCCGATGTGTCTATTCTGTGTAATTGTATTACCTATCCACGGGAGGACTGGAACCCCTGAGCACTTTTTGCACTCTGTACTTTTCATGCTTGTTTGTATTTTATGTATTTTATGTATTTTATGTGTTATTTTAAGTATTGTTTTAGACTGTGATTCTCTCTGCAAACAAATTTACCTATTGGTACAAATAAAGTAACTTAACTTAACTTAACTTAACTATATTCCAGATGCAGTGTGGTACGAAAAGGTCAATATTCACATCACATTATAAAAGAACACACAAGTGACTTAATATATGCATTTATATCTTAACATTGGCCCTTATTTTGGCAAAAACCACTCTGTAAAGTCTTCTCCAGCACATCCCAAAGACTTTCAATGGGGTTAAGGTCTGGTGGTCAATTCATATGTGAAAATGATTCCTCATGCTCCCTGAACCACTCTTTCACAATTTGAGCCCGATGAATCTTGGCATTGTCTTCCTGGAATATGCTCATTGATGGGATAACCTGGTTATTCAGTACATTCAGGTACTCAGCTGACTTCATTTTATTGCTGCATAACGTTGCTGAGTCTAGACCTGACCAATTAAAGCAACCCCCCAGTGGGCACTATGCATGATGACTTGGTGACTTTATTTTTTGTCCAGGCAGTGTATTTTGGTTAATTTGCGGTCACACTGCAGAAAAGAGTGTCACTTCCTGTGCCATCAAGGGCAAACTGCAAGTCATCATGGGAAATGTATAGGCACAGCAAAAAAACATTTGGGTACAGGCGTTATACTTCAATAATCTCAGTAGAGTGAAATTATTAACAGGGTGTATCAAAATCCACAAGGAAAGATCACAAGCCAAACTTAAAAAGCATCACTTTCAAACCATAGGATTAAAAAAAACATTAAAAATAAAACTTAACCAGCCATTAATCAATGAGTATCCAGCCTCTTGACAGCTCTTGAGAAATGATAAAAGAATGCAGAGCTCTGGCACATCATCTGCTTGATTTATGAATTGTAATTTATGTATTTTTTGGCGAGTCAGTTATGATTCAGCACAGACAGCCTTGCTGTAAAAGTGTACCCTAATCTTGGAACGAGCATCAAATGAATCATACGGAGGTGCGTAAGAACAGCAGAAAAGTAATTTTCTGTGCCTGGTGTAAAGGAGGATTGGAACATGGGACGATGTCACGTTTATTCATTCTTTCCTCTTATGCTAAAATTTTGTTACTTTTTAAAAGTTTTTTTAACGTGACTAAAAGCAAATTAATGAAATTAAAGATAAATACTCCCGAGAACAACGTCCCTCAAAAGCAGGCTCTGTGTAATAAAGGACTTCTCTAAAGCTTGGGGAGGGTCGAATAAGTAAATTAATTCATTTACATCATCTTGGGGATGTACTGTTCCACTCAGCAGATATCAGGTCCCATCTGGTGCAAAAAGACTTTGATTTAATGTGAATGTATAAGATTTCAGAAGGACTTTGATTTAATGTTAATGTATAAGATTTCAGAAGGCCTGAGAGCTTTGCCTTGACAAAGGACTGAAGGCAGCATGGTTGACTGGTGGTTTTAGATACTGCTACTAAATGCTCAAAGCCAAAGGATTTCAGGTTCAAGTTCAGCGTTGAGCACCACTTCTATGCTCTTGAGTACCCACAGCGCTGAAACTGAGCTGCCTTATAATTTGATTATACGCTTACAATATGCTAATGAAATAAGTGATTTAAAAAGATGTATTGAGTTTCACCAGCACCGAAATGCCACAGCTGACCTAATCTCACCCTGAGGACATCATTCTAATGTGGCGCAATCAGTGAACCCAATTCCTAGTCCTGGAGAGGCCCAAGGTCTGATGGTTTTCCATTTCACTTCAAAGTCAGCGACCAATTCAGACCCAAGAAACCAAGCGAGGTGAGTTGTGAGTTGCCTAAGCAACGGCTTTTGATCGATAAATTAAGTGCCGAATGACAAGGGAAACCGGTAGAGCCTGCAGAAGATCAAGACTGTGTCGACCCCTGCCATATAGAATTCAAAGTCTAATTCCTCTAGCACGCTCGTGCAAACACTGCAGCCTATGAACTGTCACAGCCTAAGTGTGTCACCAGATTCAGATGACAGTAACGAGATGGAATGAAAACAACACTTCGCATTTCCGCAGTTAACCTCAAAGTTCTCTCACGGGAGGCTTGAGAAACAGAACTCTCTTATCCTCCACCCCCAAACACCCTCACCCCACGTGAAGTTCTCGTACTGTAAAAATCATGATGCAACGTAACATCGTTTTATAGTAAGACTCAACAGGACCCCAAGCGAACAAAAAAATACTACAAATCAAATAAGACATTGTTTATATTGACAAAGTAGCTACCTATCAGTTTGAGATGTAGGCTATAGTGCTACCAGAATAACATAATGATTAAATTGCTGACACACAAAACGCCAACGATGCAAAACAAAGTTATATTTAGTGATAAAAAATACGGATTCATCAGCATGCAGATTGATAAATAATCACTATCTTTTAAAGGGCAGATGCTGTTTGGAATAATATAACTACGCCCCCGAGACTCCGCAATAACCATAGCCTAATTCTATGCTGCCGTAGCCTATTTTATAATTTTTTTATAGGCTAGACCGGACGTGTGAATAAAGGCCGAACAAACCCATAAGCACTGTTTCCGCGTTTGTCGCTCATCTAAGGGCAGCAAGTGCCAGGGATGTGAGAAGGACACAGTGTGATAGTGCAGGGTCTCTCCTCCGCACATTTGCAGTTGCTGCTGTTTGATGTTTGGGAGGGAGAGAGTGTGTGTGTGGCTACGCCAGCAGCAGCAACCGTAGAGCGAGAGAGAGAGGGAGTGAGAGAGAGATAGAGAGAGGGAGAGAGAGTGAGAGAGAGTACATACTGCCTAGCTGCTGCAGTTCATGTCTGATGAAGACCGGAGGACCCGGCGGAGACGGAGGCTGAGCAAGGGGGAGTTGGGGAGGAATTAAAGTGAAAATGGAGAATTACAAGAGCCTTTCACCTTTGCACTGGGAGCATTAACGAAAGTAAACCAGCGACCTCCAACGAACCGGGATTTCTGTTTGTTCGTTCTGTTTTTAGCTGAAGAGAAAAGCGCGGCGATGAATTGAAGAGGAACTAGCCGCTCTGCGCTTTAACTAACGTTACCCTCTGATGCTCGTGCTGGCTAGCCGTTGCTAGCTCGCTACCTGCGATAAAAATTGTTGTGGTAAGTGAGTCCAATGCGAAGGCATTTCATTTCTCCTGTTACCTTAGCGCCATCGCGTATTGTAATTTAACTGTTAGGCTATATTAACTAAGTAACTAATTGCAGTTCGGGGTTTTTATTGAATTTTATTGCGAGCATGTTACCCGTGAGCAATCCGAGGAAGACATTCATTTTGTGGAAATGGGTAAATAGGGAGTTAAATTTTTTTTTTGTTGCAATATGGCCGCTCTTTTGCGTCCCTCGGTCCCTCAAGCGAAACCAAAAAGTCGCATCAAGCAATTTGAAACGATTGTAGTTTTGCTACAAAGCCGGATTTAAGTGGAAGCGGGTCTGGTCTGCAGGGTCTACGGAGAAGCGACAATTTTCCGCCATTCGAAAACACAACGCAGTTTGAAATGACGAGACCGCGGCTCGTTATCCGGTCACTCTGCTGTCACGGTGCTGTTAAATACGTTTTTATCTGCCCAGCAATTTGCAGTGCGTATGTATACCGTACAACGTATAGCACAACTCACGTTGGACTGGCAAGAAACGGGTACGAAATTATATATATAGGCCTATTTACCAATAGAATAAAAGGCTGGTCACAAATATGCCCGAACAGTAGTCTATAGCAGTTATTTTAATTTCAGCGTGAGATCTCTCGAGTGATTTAGAAAGTTACTTAACGGTCTTAAATTACATTGTATCATGCATGGAGGTCTGCGTGGTCCATGTGTCCAATTCGTTGAATCGCAGTTTCTGAAAATGTTGCCAATGTTCTGCTACACGAATCGTGCCTACGCATCGCACACTTTTTAGCCTATTGTACATGGGCTAGTTGCTCTGTAGGATGTGTCCTTTGAGGTTATTATGGTGATTGAATGAAGATATCGCGACTGGTTTGAACGGTGTGTTTGTTATATTTAACTCTGAATAGCCGTTACAGTGACGTGACGTAGTCTACATAAATGTAGTCGGTCGGTAGATCTACCTCAATAAAAACGGGTGCACTGATTGGCACGTTGTTATTTTTACTCTGCAGGATTGCAGTTTGGCAACTTTATGAAGAGCGTAACGTTACATGGGTAACTTCAATTTCCAGTTAATTTTTTTTTCATGCAAATATCGTTCCGATATGTTTGGCATTGGAGGGGCCACCACTTTGGCAAGGTTGTGTGGAAAATATGACCGTTTTGTTCACAAGAAAAAGGCAAAGGCTTGGCGGGAATGATGCGGATGGAGCAAGTGAAATTGATTTACGTTGATGCCTGACCTTTGATACCGTCAGCCCGGGGCAGGGGCAATATGTAGCCTAGTGGTACGCAAATCAAAGCCAATGATCCAAGGAGTGCACCAGTGACTCAGTATTCTTCACCTCCCCCATAAGAAAGAAGATAAGTGATGCAGTGGGCTATTACTTTACATCGCGTGATGCCATTGCGCGGCAAGCTGAGGCATTTGATTTGGGCGCGTGCGGAACAAATGCAGCAAAATGCAACTTCTCGCGCAGCCGCGAAAAAATGAAAAGGGTATAAGACCTGGGTCAGACCTCAGGTCTCATTTGTGCCGTCCTTTATGACTGCCATTTTGCTGTCCGTCCAGCTTTAGGCTATTTCCATCCCTGTTTACCGGTGGAATGGCGGTGCTTGACCTGGAAGATTGTAGTTCTTCAGCACCGATAAGGACGATTCATTCACAATTTGAAAATAGACTTGGGGTGTTAATGGTCTGGCCCACTGGAATGCTGGTTTGTATTATGTTTCTGATAAGACAAACCCCCCTCGGTTTATCCCAGACTAGGTGTGAGCTTGAACTGGCAGAAAGATAAGGGGAAAAGCTGTTATAAACTTTATGGCTCTCCGGGAGTAAGATAGTTTGTAGGGTGAAGTGCACTGTCAGATGGACCATTTGACCGTTTTTAAGGAGAGCCTTTAATGATCACAGACAAGCCCACAGCCATGCAGCCAGGCTTTTTGCTGGGTTGGGTGACAGGCATTTGCCAAATTTCGGCAGAGTGGACCCCGCTGGGCACTCACTCACTCACTCACTCACTCACTCACTCACTCACTCACTCACTCACTCACTCGCGGACCTCTTCAATTATTCACTGACCCGTGGATGGCCCTGTTTGTGAAATGTGATCAGTATACCTGTGTGTGACATTGTACCTCAACCTACTCCTACACACACACACACACACACACACACACACACACACACACACACACACACACACACTTTCTCACACGCACACACTCACACACACTTGATTTTCCTTCTACCGCCATATTGATTGTGTGCAGTAAGTGTGATTGCACATGTCAGTGTTTGTCACATGAATGGGTTTTAGTGCTCAGAACAGGCCTGGGGGGGGGGGTTGGGGGGTGCCCTCTGTGGCCGTGGCCTGTGTGTGTGTGTGTGTGTGTGTGTGTGTGTGTGTGGGGCTGTGCTTTTCTCTGAATGATTGATTACTAGGGCTGTGTCTGAATCAGAGCCCTACCTACTGCGTCCTGTTTCCTGTGTCTGGAATCAGAGCCCTACATACAGCGTCCTGTCTCCTGTGTCTGAATCAGAGCCCTACATACAGCGTCCTGTCTCCTGTGTCTGAATCAGAGCCCTACCTACTGCATCCTGTCTTCTGGGTCTGAATCAGAGCCCTACATACTGCATCCTGTCTCCTGTGTCCCGAATCAGAGCCCAGCGCTTCGCTAACCAATGCCGTTTTCAACTTTTTGCCACCCTGTGGAGAACCCTGGCCTCTAAACACACACACACACTCTCTCACTCACTCTCTCTCTCTCAACACACACACACACACGCACGCACGCACGCACGCACGCACACACGCATTCACTCACTCTCTGCGGAAACCTGGCCTCGATAAATGAACCGAGGGGAGAGTGAGTGAAGGGATGAATGGTTGAATGGAGGTATTTATAGCTGTCATGAGATGGCGTTTACGGCGGGTTCCACGACTGTTGGAAAGCGCTGAAAGGATGTTAATCTCGCCTCTGGAAGAGTTTTAAAATTTTTTTTTTTTTTTTACAGCCTCCCTGCTCTGTATTTATTGCTGGAGAGTTGCTGAATAATGATGGCAGCTGGAATGATGATAAAAATCAATTTGGACCAAAATGATATGAGCAGCATATATATATATATATATATACAGTGGCTTCAGAAAGTATTCATACCCCATTGATTATCTCTCATTTCAAGTCAAATTAAAACATATTTACTTGGGATTTTTTTCTGCTCCTGGAGAAGTAATTCTCTATAATGTGCAAATTAAATAAAGTATTTATTTAGATATCTTCAGGATTATATTAAAAATAAAAAACAGAAATATCACATTTACATAATTATTCACACCCTTTGCTTCAACATATTTTTAAAGTATCATATTTGATATTTGTTTGCATATCCTTTGCATGCTGTTACTTTCTGAAGTCTGTGAGCCATCAACATCAAAAGACTATCTTAATTGGGAGGTGAGACAAGATTCAGCTGTAAATTAATACTGGTACAGTATGGTACACATGGCTGGCTAAATGGTTGTAAGTCATCAAGGGTCTGAGCTATCGAACGAAAAGACTCTTGATATCTTATTTGCTGGTGCTCTTACAAGCGATACTATAACGTCTCTGCATTTGAATGGATCTCTATGGGAATTGGGGGGTGGGGACTATATTTAACTGTAAATTATGCTGGAACAGTAAAATGGTAAAATGGCTGTAAGTCATCAAGGGTCTGAGGTATCAAACAAGCCTCAAACCATCACTCTGCTGCCTGATATGCAGTAGATATGGATGGATCACTTTAAGGGTTGTTTCTCCTGACAAATTTTTCTATTGAACTCTATGGAAATATAAGTCAGGAGAAGAAACCCTTCAAGTTATCCATCTATATCTACTGTATTTCTGGCAGCAGAGTGATGGTTTAAGGCTTGTTTGGTACGTCAGACCCTTGATGACTTAGAGCCATTTAGCCGACCATGTGTTTCCATACTGTTCCAGTGTAATTTACAGCTAAATCTAGTTCCAATTCCCATAGAGATCCATTCGAATACAGAGAGGTTATAGTATCGCTTGTAGGAGTATCAGAAAATAAGATATCAAGAGTCTTTTGATATTGTTGGGTCACAGACACCAGGAAGTCATGGCATGCAAAGGATATGCGACCAAATATTAAAAATTATTACTTTATTGTACATTATGTTAAACTGTCCAATATTTTTTGATGCCCACAAATGGGGGGGGGGGGGGGGACTATGTACAAAAGGTTCTATAATTTCTAAACGGTTCATCCGATATGGATGAAAATACCCTCAAATTAAAGCTGACGGTCTGCACTTCAATATCATTGTCATTGTTTCCTTTCAAACTCAAAAGTGCTAGAGTACAGAACCAAAATAACAATGAGATAATAAATGTTATTCACTTCACATGTCAGTGGTTTTAATTTTGTGGCTGATCGGTGTGTATATATATATATATTTGGAATTGCGGCAGATTTTCTCTCCATTTGAGTAAGGGGAAACCTCCATGGGAGTCTGTTCTGTCTTTATGTTGCTGGCTGCTTCAGATGGAAATTGAGCGCATTTTGGTCACGCATTCTCCCCACCCCTCCCTCCAAAAAAAACCTCTAGTTATAAGCACGACAGAATGTTGAATATTGAAACTGGGCTGTATGAATTTTCCGCTTTGTGTGGGAAGTTCAGGGAGAGAGAGAGAGAGGGAAATGAGCCGATTATTACCCAGAAGGGACTTGGGAAGAGTGGAGCATTGTGGGTATACGCCCTTAACATGGCCGAGCCAAGTGAATAAAAGAGGAAGTACGTTTCTCTTGTTTTCTGGTAAACATTCGTATACATGTTGTGTGTGTATATAGCCTATTTGTACATGCACACATTTGTATGTGTATGTGTGTGTATTATGTATCTACACACATGTATATGCACATATTTATCCATCTATTGTCAGATAGCCTTTGTGTATCTGATGTCACTGCATAATTCGGTGACCCCACACTTTTTGAGTTGACTGAGGGGGGGGGGGTGGGGTGGTTAATGGGGGTATTTTTAATTGACATCGTTGGGGGGGGGGGGGGGGGGCAGCGTGTTTATGGGGGTATTTTGAACCCTATTCCGTGTGTTCTCTGGTTCAGACCCGGAGATGATGTAATTAAACAGAACGGCTTTTGTAGCATCAACAGTGTTGCCCTGTCACACTCGGGGTCAGTTGTTTAAGGTGCTTTTATTTTTCTTGGTCTCTGTTTCTTTCACTCTCTCGCTCTGTGTGGAGATTCTGGTCTCGGACACCTACTGTGGGGAGAGACGCACTTTTTAGAGCTCAGGCTAATTGGCTAACGCATGTGCTGTTTGTGTCCCCACTTAACCAGCGTGTCCCCACTTAACCGGTAGACAAGGGCTGAACCCCATTCTCTGGACTCGTGGACTCAAACTAAGGTGTGTTCTCATTAAGTCTGTGAGTGCTTAGGGCTGTCCCATTGTGAAAACGCCGTTTATGGCAAGTGCTCTTATGCGGACTTTACCCGCACTTTTTTTGCAAGTCCGCATCAATGCAGACTTACCGGCCCCCGGAAATACGCCATTAAAGTCTGCGAGTCCACGAGGGCTCAGTTTGGGATTCAGCCATGGACTCCGATCACCCAGATTTCCACTCCCAGACCCAGCCCTGCCACACAAATATTTAGCAACCCTTTGCAATATATGGACAAGTGTATGAATATTTCTGTTGGTATATATGTATATTGGTATATACAGTATGTATTAAGAATACATGAAATATTGAAATATATGGAGGTATATCCAGATAATGGGTTACATGTAATTCTATATTCCAGCCCAGCCTGCTCCCCACGTACCCCAACCTGCACAACCCCCCCCCCCCCCCACCCCCACCCCCACCCCCAACCCCACCCCCCAGCCTGCGTTTCTTCACTCCGCAGTAAAATATTTAATTTGCATTTGTGTGTGTGTGTGTGTGTGTGTTTGTTCACACAGATGGCGATGGAGACGCAAAGTTTTTGTTTCGGGTGAAAGCGCGTGGCGTGAGCTATGAGCTTTTCCGCCGCGCGGTAACGCTGTAGCGCGGTAACAGTGCGTAGCCTCACAGTACAGAGACATCGGGGCTAACGCTTCCCGCTCGTGTTGTTTTCCCAGCCTTGGACCAGTGGCACAGAGCTTTTTATCACCTTTGGGTTTTTACTGGACACTTTTTTTTGTCAGCCAGTACCTGTTTGGAACACTGCTGAATTTAGCAATTTAAAATATTTTCATTTCTCCTACCGCCCCCCCCCCCCCCCCCCCGGCACCCAGTGAGGGATTTTAAGAGGAGGCAATACAATGGTTGTTATGGAAACAGCCAATCATCTCTTGGTTTTATTTGGTTTTCATGGCTTTCTTTCAGCTTTTCATTGGACAGCGCAGTGTAGAGACGGGAGGAATGGGGAGAGAGGGTTGGACAGCGCAGTGTAGAGGCGGGAGGAATGGGGAGAGAGGGTTGGACAGCGCAGTGTAGAGGCGGGAGGAATGGAGAGAGAGGGTTGGACAGCGCTGTGTAGAGACGGGAGGAATGGAGAGAGAGGGTTGGACGGCGCAGTGTAGAGACGGGAGGAATGGGGAGAGAGGGTTGGACAGTGCAGTGTAGAGGCGGGAGGAATGGGGAGAGAGGGTTGGACAGCGCAGTGTAGAGGCGGGAGGAATGGGGAGAGAGGGTTGGACAGCGCAGTGTAGAGGCGGGAGGAATGGGGAGAGAGGGTTGGACAGCGCAGTGTAGAGGCGGGAGGAATGGAGAGAGAGGGTTGGACAGCGCAGTGTAGAGACGGGAGGAATGGAGAGAGAGGGTTGGACAGCGCAGTGTAGAGACGGGAGGAATGGAGAGAGAGGGTTGGACAGCGCAGTGTAGAGGCGGGAGGAATGGGGAGAGAGGGTTGGACAGCGCAGTGTAGAGGCGGGAGGAATGGAGAGAGAGGGTTGGACAGCGCAGTGTAGAGACGGGAGGAATGGAGAGAGAGGGTTGGACAGCGCAGTGTAGAGACGGGAGGAATGGGGAGAGAGGGTTGGACAGCGCAGTGTAGAGGCGGGAGGAATGGGGGAGAGAGGGTTGGACAGCGCAGTGTAGAGACGGGAGGAATGGAGAGAGAGGGTTGGACAGCGCAGTGTAGAGACGGGAGGAATGGAGAGAGAGGGTTGGACAGCGCAGTGTAGAGACGGGAGGAATGGGGAGAGAGGGTTGGACAGCGCAGTGTAGAGATGGGAGGAATGGGGAGAGAGGGTTGGACGGCGCAGTGTAGAGACGGGAGGAATGGAGAGGGTTGGACGGCGCAGTGTAGAGACGGGAGGAATGGAGAGAGAGGGTTGGACGGCGCAGTGTAGAGACGGGAGGAATGGAGAGAGAGGGTTGGACAGCGCAGTGTAGAGACGGGAGGAATGGGGAGAGAGGGAGACACGCAACAAAATTTGTGCGGCCGGATTCGAGCCGCCGACGTCGCGGCTCGCAATGAGCGTGTGGACGGTGCTCTTACAGGCTGCGCCACCGAGACACCCCTTTTTTAACCGTTTATTTTACCGGGTCGGTCAGTTTAGAACTGGCTTTCTTCTTTTGCACTGAAACAACCTGGAGAGTCAAAGTGGGCGGGGAATTCAAGGGCTTGCGCAGCCAATCAGATGCAAGGGGGGGGGGGGGGGTCAGGCGAATCGCTGGGCAGATGTAGAGAGGCAGTTAATGACCAGCACACTGGGGTTAATAACCACAGTGAGTCAGGACCTAGTCAAGACTGTGGCTTCATATTTTGTTGGAATAATGGAGTGACCGGATTTTTCATGCGTGTTACTGTGAACTGAGCACGTTTAGGTTAAAGGGCAGGGAAACCAAACCTGATTGGGCAGGGAAACCAAACCTGATTGGGCAGGGAAACCAAACCTGATTGGGCAGGGAAACCAAACCTGATTGGGCAGGGAAACCAAACCTGATTGGGCAGGTCTCTGAGGCCAGCTCTGTGTGGACGTCCTCCTTTGATTGGCTGCTGTGTTTTCTCCCTACAGGCACGGGGCGTTAAGGCTGAGCAGCGAGCGCACTTGTTGCGTACAGCACCTGTCATTAGCGGCTTAGAGAGCATTCGGCTGCGTTGAGTCTCCCTTAAATCCCCAGGAATGTTGGGAACATCTCGGTTGGGGCCCCAATTAATGCCTCTGCATTCACCCCCCCACCCCCAGCTCCTGCAAAAGAGGGGGTTTTTCTGCTGCTCCATTCCACCACAGTTTATGTGCAGAAGACCCTGTTCAATATGTGATTTTGCATTTATTTCTGCGTTTAGTGCACTGAGAGCTAGTCCTTTGCAGAGGGAGTTTGTTGTTGCTCTATATTTATGGTAGGAGACAGAGCGTCTGTCTTGATGTGACTTAATGCATTCCTGCCCCCCCCCCCCCATGCCCTAGTGCTTCTGGGGGGCGGGGTAATGGAACTGACAAGTATCAAGTGACGCTGATTCATTGGATAAAGACTGTTGGCGGGTGGGGGGTGGGGTACTCTGTTTACTGTTGCTGATTCCAAATAGAGGGGACTCTTAATGTGTGTGTGTGTGTGTGGGGGTGTGTGGGTTTGGGGGTGTGTGGGTGGGCATGGGTGGAGAGTTGGAGTGAGAGAGGGGCAAGAGACTAAAATATCTGGGTCAGAAAAAACGAAACACACAAAGGACACTCAGCCCAGCCGGTCCCCCCCCCACACACACCCCAAAAAGGCACACTTTTTATCTCCATAGTTACAGCACCCGCCAAGCTTCAGATGACCCCATGGCGTACGGGCGGAAGATGACGGCGGCAGTCAGGGGTGTTACGGTCCCTCAACGGACACCCTCGCTGACAGGAACTGTAAAGAAGACTCGCGTTTACATTTCGGCGTTAAAGCAGACGCTCTTATCCACAGTGACTTGCAGAAAGCATCTGCCTGCAGGTTTACATGTTTAGGCTTTAAGCAGAATGGAAGTGAGATGCGATGTTTGGTGACTATCACTGCATTCACACCAAAAAAACAACTTCAAGGACCGAAGGCTTGTTGATTCGACTCGGAGGAGAGAAAAGATAACCGTGTCATATTTTCACTTTCAGTGTTTCCTTCACCCGTCTTCTGGCGCAGAATTTCATTGGTTTCATTGGTTTTTATTGAATGACCTTTGACACCTTGCATTATTTCCTGTTACACAAGGTCAAATTTGTATGTTTCATATGAATGGATAGATGAATGGATGGATAGATTAAAAATAATTCTTTTGTAAAATGCAAGTGCCAGTGAAAGACGTCCGTGTTGCAGGGCTGGAGAGAGACCACAGGCCTTCATTCTTTCTTCCCCTCATTGATTCCTGAACAGTTACTCAGCCTGAAGGCCGCAGAAGGACTGAGCGAATGTTGTACAATCGCGCGTGCGTCTCCCTCGGTGATAACGCTACATTTCTGTCACTGCCCCGGCGCTGTGGCGTCACCCGTTCAAAACGCTGAATGCCTTCATTGTGATTATTATTTTTTTTTTTAGTTCTAAAAATGAAAACTCCTCAGATTGGCTGTGACAGAACCTCGCTGGCATATCCACAGACGCCTTTGTGAGCTATTCCCAGCGGTTCCGCAATGAAAGCGCCCCTGAATGCGCCTCGCAACAAAAGGTTGGGGTACACCCCAGGAGGGATGCTTTTTCCACTGCACCCCGCCCTCCACATTAAAGGGGATTGTTCAGTCAAAGCCCAAAGTGGTTTCGGTTACAATTTCAAAGCATGTTTTTTTTTTTGTTTGCTTTTTTGAAAATAAAACATAATACTACACAATATTTTTGTTTTGTTTCACATGGGACAGATGCATCTACCCTGAAGAATGGGGGAGGGGGGGGGGGGGTGGAGAAACAAAGAAGTTTCAGACTCGCC
Organism: Synaphobranchus kaupii; assembly: GCA_029718625.1. Classification (NCBI taxonomy): domain Eukaryota; kingdom Metazoa; phylum Chordata; class Actinopteri; order Anguilliformes; family Synaphobranchidae; genus Synaphobranchus; species Synaphobranchus kaupii. The sequence continues at coordinate 3,000,565 of CM056381.1, read as the reverse complement.
GAAAATTTACACCAATCTGCCGGCTGACCTCACAAAGGTGACCACACCTCCACAGGAAGTGATTGGTCGGCTGATGGAAATCCACACCTGTCCCAACAGTACAACTGAATCCCAGGAGAGCGTTGGTCATGGAACCATTCAAACTTTTTTTTTTTTTTTTTTTTACTGGGAAGCTCAGATATGAAGTACGATTCGGTCCCCACTCCCCTTGTACTGGATTTTTCAACCCGTGTTAACAGGATCTTTCCGCCCCTGATTCACCAGTCCAGGGGCCTGTATCACGAAACAGGACTCAGTGCAGTTATCCAGCTAACTCAGTAATGCTGCTTTAGGTTTTACTCAGTGCAGTTATCCAGCTAACTCAGTAATCCTGCTTTGGGTTTTACTCAGTGCAGTTACCCAGCTATCTCAGTAACCCTGCTTTGGGTTTTACTCAGTGCAGTTATCCAGCTAACTCAGTAATCCTGCTTTGGGTTTTACTCAGTGCAGTTATCCAGCTAACTCAGTAATCCTGCTTTGGGTTTTACTCAGTGCAGTTATCCAGCTAACTCAGTAATCCTGCTTTGGGTTTTACTCAGTGCAGTTATCCAGCTAACTCAGTAATCCTGCTTTGGGTTTTACTCAGTGCAGTTATCCAGCTAACTCAGTAATCCTGCTTTGGGTTTTACTCAGTGCAGTTATCCAGCTAACTCAGTAATCCTGCTTTGGGTTTTACTCAGTGCAGTTATCCAGCTAACTCAGTAATCCTGCTTTGGGTTTTACTCAGTGCAGTTATCCAGCTAACTCAGTAATCCTGCTTTGGGTTTTACTCAGTGCAGTTATCCAGCTAACACAGTAATCCTGCTTTGGGTTTTACTCAGTGCAGTTATCCAGCTAACTCAGTAATCCTGCTTTGGGTTTTACTCGGTGCAGTTATCCAGCTAACTCTGTAATCCTGCTTCGTGATACAGGCCCCTGGTGGTATATTTACTCTTGGTATGGTACTTGGGAGAGGCTCATAGCTTCAGCATTTCCCAGAATGCAAATTAGAACCTTGTTCTGTTGTAGTTTTATTTATTTTTTTTGTACCTCATTTGTTTACTGCGGGGACGTCCACATAAACCTTCACAGCTTAGATTTTATCCAAGCTGCATAGTTACTGGTGCTGTTGGATAGTTTTGAAGTGTGTGTGTGTGTGTGTGTGTGGCTAGAAGGATATATAAATATATGTAATGTATAATATGTATATATCTGTAGATGACATGCATACAGGTCATAGCCGTGGATTAAAAACAGACCGTATAGGAACATGCTCTGGATATACGACCATTGGAGGAAGTTTGTCAGTCCCTTACTGGTGGGGAGATGGATAGGGTAACGGAGTCAATGAGCCGAATCCAAGACTGATGATGATGTTAGTGTTTTCATTTTCATCAAGTTACAGGAAGTGGGCCTGATCTGGTGGTTACAGGAAGTGGGCGTGGTCCCCAAAGTTACAGGAAGTGGGCGTGGTCCCCAAAGTTACAGGAAGTGGGCGTGGTCCCCAAAGTTACAGGAAGTGGGCGTGGTCCTGTAGTTACAGGAAGTGGGTGTGGCCCTGTAGTTACAGGAAGTGAGCTTGGTACCATAGTTACAGGAATTGGGTGTGGTCCCATAGTTACAGGAAGTGCGAGACCTGTAGCCTTCGTTTGACGACTCCTCCTGGTCCATGGGCCACTTCTCCTGGGTGGGGGTGGGGGTGGGGGGGGAGACTTCTGAAAAGCCAGCGTGATGATTGCGTTCTCCCCGTGAGGTAGACGAGGCAGAAATGATAACCAATTATGAACGAGTATTGTTGTTTTTTGCCATAATACGACGGAGCAATTTTGTTTATTTCTCCACAATTGTGAAAATCCATCTTGTTTAAAAACCTTTACTGCAGGTGAGCAATTAGATTTGTTTGTTTTGATATCCGTGGAAGATTTTCGATAAAGATGAAGAATATCACTGAACAAATGACTCTTGAGCATAATGGAATGCTTTGTTATTTCGAATCTGTTACCGAGGGAACCAATTTCTTTCCTCGAGTAACGGGAGAGCTAGACTGATGACAACAGCCAGATCTAATAATCACCGGCTTGCTGTTTTTCATTTATATTTTAATATTGTTCCTTTTTTTGGGTTTAATTTCTGAACTTCTGAAGTGCGACAACCAAAGTTGTGTTCATACGTGCGTATTAGTCACCACTTGATTAATGTGACTGACGATTATTGTGATTATTTCCGGTTCATACGTGGGCATGCAGGACTGGGTCTTTGGTCTTTGGGTAGGATTTAAGACATACTACTGGTCCCTGCCTAGTCAGGAATGCAAATGTAGTTTTTCCCGCCCGCCGGCTAGCCGCTGTGTCCTCTCGGCTCGATCTTTACGTCTGACATGTTTGACATGTGAACGATGCAGGGGTGGACCTGCATGCGATTTCTGCTGCAGATCCTGAGGTTTTTTACCTTGGCCTGAACTGCGACGCTTTTCTTTTGCGTGTGAAGATAATCTTGAAGAGTTTATCTCTCCTTAGTGTCATCCACTTTGCTGCAGTGGGCTATATAATAATAATAATAATAATGAAATATAATGTTTTATTTGTTTAAATAAAATGTTTAAATTAAAGTTTTGCACACTAAGAGCCCCGTCCACATGCTCGTTGCGAGCCTCGACGTTGGCGGTTTGAATCCGGACGTGCGACCTTTGTCGCATGTCTCTCCTTCTCTTTTCTCTCTCTCTCCCTATTCTTCCTGTCTCTCTACACTGTGCTGTCCAGTAACGCTAAAAAAAAAAGCCTTTAAATGACCAGTCAGGAGGGACCTCCCGCGAGGGAGCCGCCCTGCTGCCGTACAGGAAGCCAGAGGTCTTGTGGGATGAGGATCCCACCCCGCGCCCAGGCGAGTTTTAAGAGTCACGTTTCTCTGATAAGCTATAATCCGCACAGCCAGCTCTCCTCGATAGCTGCTAGCCTGATAGCTGCTAGCCTGATAACTGCTAGCCTGATAATTGCCTGAAAAGCAGTCGGCTTCCTCCACACGTTTTCCGAGGCATTCTCATTCTGTTCTATTTAAGGCACTGGGGTGAGGGGGCCTGTCCTGAGTTCACCTCTGACCAGATTTACTCGAAACCCGCTTGGGAAGTGATAACAGGTGTGAAAGGCCCCTCCCTCCCCTCCTTCCAGACCCTATGGGAACCAACATTGTGGTCATTTGGCCCGCAGAGGTGAGCTTTTTTTTAAAAATTTTTTTTGTCCCAGTGGACTTGGGACAAAGTGAAAAATTCCAGAGTGTAATGGAACCCTCACACCCCGGATGGTTCCCATGGTTCCCCGGTTCCCAGGTGTGCTCCAAGGGCTTGTGTTTGCAAAACCATGGACTGTAAAAAAAATAAAAATAAAGTTAATCCCACATTACGGACGGGCGCTCGCCACTTAAAGCACACAGCGGACCGTGTCAGGCCAATCTGGCGACCGCTGTTCCCGTGGCGACGGTGAATTTGGGCGGGGAAAACGGTTTTACTTGCTTTGCTGTGGCCTTTGTGCAGCGGCGCTCCGTGTTCCGTATCCCCTCAGGTGTGACGAACACGGAAGGAATCGCAAAATGGAATCAAAACGCCACATTGTCACACCTGTCTTGACCCCGTATTTAATTTCGGGAGGGAGGGAGGGAGGGGCGTGTGCAAGCTTCTTAAATTTCCTCAGGGGAATGAAGTCTGAAGGGAGTGAGGTGGAAGCTGGTATGTAGCATGAGCCGGTGACTCCCTCCTTTCACGTGACCTTGAGGAGCGCCGTGTATTCCGTCATTCTCTCAAATGACAGGGAGGATTGTGGGGGAAATTGTCAGTGGAGGAGAATTACCGCCATGTGGGGGTAGAACAGGGCCGCTGTGAGGAATACCCCCCCGTTCTCAAGAGTAATGACGCGTGAAAAGCGCTGAAACGTTGGTTACTGGATTCCCTGATTCTTAAAGAAAAGCTTTTGAACCGTGTAGTACACCAGACAGTCAATCAATCAGTCAGAACTTAAGTTTTCAGAGCAGGAGTTTTGTGCGTGAGACGGGACACTTGTGCGTACGCGCGTGCGATTGAAAGCCGTCTGTCTGTGGGTGGGGTGGGCAGACAGACAGACAGACTGCAGCATTGGGCTGTGGATAAGTGGGTGGGCGGGGCAGACAGACAGACAGACAGACATGCTCTACAGCGTTGGGCTGTGGATAAGTGGGTGGACGGGGCTGACAGACAGACAGGCTCAGCAGCGTTGGGCTGTGGATAAGTGGGTGGGCTGGGCAGACAGACAGACAGACATGCTCTACAGCATTGGGCTGTGGATAAGTGGGTGGGCGGGTCTGACAGACAGACAGACAGACATGCTCTACAGCATTGGGCTGTGGATAAGTGGGTGGGCGTGGCAGACAGACAGGCAGACAGACATGCTCTACAGCGTTGGGCTGTGGATAAGTGGGTGGGCTGGGCAGACAGACAGACAGACATGCTCTACAGCGTTGGGCTGTGGATAAGTGGGTGGGCTGGGCAGACAGACAGACAGACATGCTCTACAGCATTGGGCTGTGGATAAGTGGGTGGGCTGGGCAGACAGACAGACAGGCAGACAGGCAGACAGACATGCTCTACAGCTTTGGGCTGTGGATAAGTGGGTGGGCGGGGCTGACAGACAGACAGACAGACATGCTCTACACTCAGCATTGGGCTGTGGATAAGTGGGTGGGTGGGGCAGACAGACAGACAGACAGACATGCTCTACAGCATTGGGCTGTGGATAAGTGGGTGGACGGGGCTGACAGACAGACAGGCTCAGCAGCGTTGGGCTGTGGATAAGTGGGTGGGCTGGGCAGACAGACAGACAGACATGCTCTACAGCGTTGGGCAGCAGAGCGGCGGGCTCAGAATAGCGGTCAGCTGTCTTTTTCGCCACGTGACCCCAAGATTGGAGTGGCGCGGGAGGCCGGGGAGGGAGGGGGGGTCCAGGAATAGCAAACCTTCCCGGTCATTAAAGAGACCCCCTCCCATGTTTGGGCTAAGACATCGCCCCTCCCCTCCCCTTCCTTATCCCCAGTCTTCATAACAAAACCCGCTAACGCTAACAGCAGCCTGTCGATGCTTCTCCAACTGCTGCACATGGTTTCAAGTTTTGAGAGAGACCATTTAGATTCAGCCGACTGAAAGATTTTATTTGCGCTTGCTTGTCATTCAGCAGAAGAATTTGGGATATTTCCAAAGGGGTGGAGTTCATACTAGGAGGGACAATCCGCCAAAATCAACCTGATCCGAGTGAGTGTAATTCGAGGTTTATTTACTTATTGATATGTTGTATATTTTGCCTCTAAAATATTGTCTAGGTAAAACAAAAGGTGCAAGACATGCTTGTGGAAAAAAATACAAAGTTTATTATATCATTTAAAAAATTACTTGTCATTTTTCTGGATTGCACCTACAAAACTTTCGGAAGAATAATGTTTTCTGGACGCTTAAAAGTAAACATGATGTGAGTGTTAAAGACCAGACTGTTGGATATCTCCCTGGACGGACAGGAAGTGACAGGAAGTGGTTTTAATAAGCTGCTATTCGGAGACGGTCCTTTTTTGGCTCGTTAAGGTCCGATCGTGGCTCGTGGACGTTCGGGTCTGTCGGTCAGTTGGTATCCGTGGCGACCTAGTGTCAGTGAGCACACAGGTGCTCTGTGTGGGTGGTCTGTAACCGCTGGTTCTGAGAAATTGGTTCTTGAGCTCGACTTACCCTTTATGGGTTTCCTCTCCTGTGGGCTCTGTCTCCATATTTGCCGATTCGTGTGATGGACGAGTCCCCCAGTCGGTTTTTTTTTTTTTAAAGAAAACCCGAACTGGAAGTGTAGGCTAGCAGCTTTGCTGGAGCTAGTTCACCTGAACATAGCTTGTGTTACCGGTTTTTTCCTTCTCTATTTAAAGTGCTGGTCTTATTTCATTTAAGGACGGTTGAAACGACTGTGTTCTTGGAGTTCAACTCTGTTGCCCAGTCAGGGAATTATTAAATTTTTGTTGAGAATGCAGGTTTTGAATTTTTCACCAAAAGATTTTATGAGAAGCGTCATGTTGTGACATTTGACTTGTCAGTGGAGGTGTACTACATTGTCTAATTAATTGATTATGTAATTATTATATAGTAGACATTATGTATGATTTGGGAAGTAGTTATTTAGTGGACATTATGTATGATTTGTGAGTTGCATATTTAAAAACCCTGATTTCTTCAAATGAACGAAAAATGCACTGTTGTGAATATAGGCTATAATTTGTCCTCTTGGAGCACAAGGTATTTAATAGCTTTAATTAAAGCCTTCTCGAAGACTGTCTTGACCTAAAATGTTACGTCCTTTTTTCCACATTGTTTATCTCTGACTTTGGCGGCATTAGCGAGAGGACGTCCGCAAGTGATCTTATTTATTTCAGCTCTAATGGCACAGGGTTTAAGTGACGACAGTATTTTATGAAGAAGATTATGATTTCCCCCCCCCCTCCCTCCCCTCTAAGATCAGCCCTGAGCGGTCTTGTTTCAGGGGACCGTCATCCTGCAATCCAAGTTGTGACTCTGTCAGCGTCATTTTTACAACCCCCCCCACCTTAAATAGATTTATGGGGATATGTTTCCGCCGCCACAGATCTGCAGGGTTGCCAGATCTATGGGATAAGATCCTGTAAGCTTTTTACCTACCACCCAATAAGTGTAAGGGCAGCCTTTGGAGGGTTATTCCCTAACATCTGGCAACCTTTTTTCCCTCTCAGATAGTCGTGGCTTTTTTAGTGGTAAACGAGAGCTGCGCTGACCCCTCTGCCCCCCAGTAAGCCCGCCCTTTCACCATCTCATCGCTTCGCCCAAACTAAATTAAATGCCTCCTATTAAAGCCTGCGCTTAAGGTGCTTTGTGGCTCTAATGGGATTTTTAATTATAATTGCCCTGTAGTGTAGTTCTGTTACCCCCCATATCTGCCCGTTGTGTCTCTCTCCACACTTCTGCACTTAAGACCTGCGGTTTGTAGTGATTGCATCAAAAACACAAGCGGGATTGTTTTGGAGCGAATTAAAGGCACTGGAATTGTGCGCCCCTCCAGCAGAGACAGATTGGTATTTACTCACATCAGGAAGTACTGTAGTCCAGGACGGGGGCCGTGGGTGGGGGTTAGGGTGGAAAATTAACACCCACCAGCAGCCAAATGCTGGTAAAATTTAGATTGTGGCTGGTAAGATTTTTTACTCTAGTAGCCACTTTGGCAGGTAACCAACCAGGTTGTGTTATATTGTAAACGGTAATGTGGCTGGTGATTTTTACAATCCACAAGCCACTCTGGCCGGTGGGTGAAAAAGTTAATTTCGTGCCCTGGTGGGGGTCCACTTATATTTGTGTCCTCAAGCACGTCAGTTGCACAAAAAAATGAGCTTGAAAGATTATGCACGGTGGAATGGTCTTGTAAAACACTGTATAAGACGACCAAGTTGTGCTGGCCTTGTGAGAAGGGAGTTCACCCACAGCTGGTGTGTGAATAATTGTTACAACCATATTTTTTGGGGGAAAAAATGACTTGTTAATCAACTGTATTAGTATGAAACAATATAATTGTACCCAGATAGTCCATCACCTGGATTGTTAATTGTACATAGCATCTCTGCTCATCTTTATCAATGGTGTGAATAATATTGGAGGGACTTTGAAGTGGTTTCCAGGTAAGAGCCTGTCTGGCTACTTGAGGAGTTCTAACTGTCAGCAGTTAATTCTCCACCTTCTGTGATGGCAGCATTGTGTCCTCGTCTGTGGGCATTGTGACATCATTTCCTCATGTTGCGTTCTGTTGCAACATTCTGAGTTCCACTAAGGTTCCGTTAGCGATCGCTGAAACGCCCTGCTTCGCTTCCTCAGGAGGGCTGCAGTACCTCATGAATGGCCTATAAATCACGCCTGAATCCTGCACACCTCTGGCCTACAGGAGAGCCAATCACCATCCTGGGCTAGTGTAGGGGGGGGGGGGGGGGGGGGGAGGTGGATGGGTTGACACGTCACCTTCTGCAGCGAAGATAGCCTGCGTGTTCACTGACACGTATGTGGTCCGTTTCACCCGCAGCTCGAAAGCTCTTTCTCATTGCTTCTCTATGCCTTTCTCTGGGGGTACAAAGGTATCTGATTAATGGATCATAAATCAATCTCTCTAACGGAGAGAAATACAAAAGAAACAAATGAGAAAGCCAAGGTGAGACACAAGTGAGACAAAGGAGAAAGAGACTAATACAATCCTTTTCTCCTAAGTGCTCCTTAATGACATCCTAATAATTGAGACCTTGTTTTCTTTTCAGGTTGAGAAAAGTCTTGATTTTGCACAGAGGATTAAGTGACTTATCTGAAAGTCAGCGCAGTCGGCTCTTAATTCCAATCACGCCGAGTCTAAATCGAGATCTCAATTGTACATTTCTCAGGGGAAAAAACCTGCGAAGAATAAGAGTTTCGTACGTGCCGTTTCTGATCTGAGAGTGATCTTATTTTGGCCTGTGAGAAAAGCAAAGGAAAAGCGGGGCTTGCAGTGGCTTTTTTGATGTTCTCTGGAGATGTTTTTTGACCCTTTTGAAGAGTAGGTTTATTTGGAATGTTTTCTCAGAATTCTAAGTTGGTGTTCTAGAACTAGCCTAGAACTTTCAGTTATGCTACCAGTAGTGATTGTTACATCAGCATTAGAATGTTCAGGGAAGAACATTCTAATCACATATTTGTTGTCTTGCACCTTAACGGGATAAACATGCCTCTGTTGAGTGAAGTCCCTTAAATCGCACCTGAACAGACCCAGATAAGCAGACGGTTTTCCGCTTTGTGTGCGGTTTTGATTAAAGCTGGTGAGCTCCAAAGGGGCACTGAGGTGATTTCTTTCACCCGACCTTACCGTGCGTGTCCATTTCTCCCCATTTACCAGACTTCTCCTCGTGGATATTGCGAAATCATCACGAGAATGACTTGAGTCAAGCGAATTGGAATTGGAATTGGACTTTGGCACGTTAAATGCTACATTCTTCCAGTAATTCACATGCTATTCTGGTTTTAGGATTTATTTTTGAGCCATGTGGAAACATCCTCCAGAGACCTGTAAGAAAAAAAAAGTTAATTTTTTTTGACATAATACAAGCGTCTTAGATGATAAAAACATGTTTCATTGCGTGAACATGTTTTTATCCCCCCTACCGGGGGGCTCCAGACCTATGTGAGCTAGTCTGGGTGTTAAACCAGACCTATGTGAGCTAGTCTGGGTGTTAAACCAGACCTATGTGAGCTAGACTGGGTGTTAAACCAGACCTATGTGAGTGGGTATTAATCCTGCGATGTTGAGGCCTCGGATGAGCAGCTTCAGGTGAGCCGCTCTGCTAGCCAGACTGAGTTGTTTACAGTCGATTTAAAAGTGCATTCAGTAGGCCTTCATTAAGGCCTGTCTCGCTGCTGTTGTTATACCACTTCCTGGTTTAATTGTTGCTTTTTTTGGGGGGGGGGGGGGTGATTACCTAATGACTGAGACCGATCCTGCTAAATGGACACTTGTGTGAAAGTGAAAATAACCGATATTGTGTAAGAGTTATGGGCACTCAAACCGAGCGCTGGGGCCTGTATTCTGGTCTTAATCTTTTTGGGCTTAGTGCTGTGATTTCGCGCTCCGTTTTCAGTATTATGACAAAGTCGAGCTTGGCGGGAGGTTCGAATTGTTTCATAGCTGTAGTCTCGAATAACATGAAATAAATCATTCTGCTGGAAATGTGCACATAACGGTCCAAATCAGCACTGGAACACGCATTATGCACAGAAGCCATGGCTGTAACATGCTTGTTACCCCGGTGACGGTCGTATCAGTCTGAGCCGCAGCGTTTCACAGGGGCGAAGCTCAGGACTGTTTCCTTCTACAAGCCCATCGTTAAGTAACCAGTTAAACCCAGCGAGAGGTAGGACCAAATTAAGCTCCAGGTAACCCAGTGAGAGGTAGGACCAAATTAAGCTCCAGGTAACCCAGTGAGAGATAGGACCAAATTAAGCTCCAGGTAACCCAGTGAGAGGTAGGACCAAATTAAGCTCCAGGTAACCCAGTGAGAGGTAGGACCAAATTAAGCTCCAGGTAACCCAGTGAGAGGTAGGACCAAATTAAGCTCCAGGTAACCCAGTGAGAGATAGGACCAAATTAAGCTCCAGGTAACCCAGTGAGAGGTAGGACCAAATTAAGCTCCAGGTAACCCAGTGAGAGATAGGACCAAATTAAGCTCCAGGTAACCCAGTGAGAGATAGGACCAAATTAAGCTCCAGGTAACCCAGTGAGAGATAGGACCAAATTAAGCTCCAGGTAACCCAGTGGGCGATAGGACCAAATTAAGCTCCAGGTAAACTCAGTGAGAGGTAGGACCAAATTAAGCTCCAGGTAACCCAGTGGGCGATAGGACCAAATTAAGCTCCAGGTAAACCCAGTGTGCAATGGGACCACTGTAGAGTGTAGAGCCAGTTTAACTGAGTAGTCTTTACACAATGCTGTCTGCAGGATGTCAGCATGTGTATTTGTCTTGAGGAAGCCCTCTAATTGCCTAGACGCTATCTGGCTGCTAAAGCATTCCCTCACTCTCTCTCTCTCTCTCTCTCTCTGTTCCTCCCTCTCTCCCCCTCTCTCTATCACTTCCTGTCTGTCTCCCTCTCTTCCTCCTCCCACTTGCTTTCTCTCTATCTGTCTCTCGGCGCCTTTTCTCTTTCTTCCCACTCTTCCCTTCCTGAAATATACATGTGAGTGTTGCCGGCTCTAAAGTTGTTACCTCACTCATTGCTCTATTTTGGACATTGTGTTGTGCTTCTGGGAATCAATCTGGGAATCAATCTGGGAATGAATCGAACAGCCAAAGCAGTGCCATCGCTGATGAACATTTGGATGAAATTTCTGCTCATTTCGCTCACTGGGGGCTCAAGGGTGTGATATCTGTAGTGTTCCCTTCCCTTCCTGTCCATTTCCTCTTGGAGTGTGACGTTCCACAGCATTCCCAATGTTCCACTGTGTTTCCGGTCTTCACACAGCGCTCCAAAATGTGTCACAGCCTTCCGGGCATTCCTCAGCGTTCCCGGCGTTCCATGTCATTCCCGGCGTTCCGCACTATTCCTGATATTCCGTAGGGTTCCCATAGAACATCCCGGCCTCCTGTTGTTGTCATGCATGTTGTTTGTATGCAAATGAAGACAACTTTAACATATTCTTCCTTTCTTTCTCTCTGCAGAATCTACTTTTCGACATTTCGTTTTGAGCTTCAGCTGATAAAAGGTAACAACCCGCCCCCGTTTCTATCTGTACCCCTCCCCCCATAGAATAGAGGGCACTAGAACCTTCTGAGCGTGAGTGAGTGAGTGAGTGAGTGAGTGAGTTGAGTGAGTTGAGTGAGTTAGTGAGTTAGTGAGTTAGTGAGTGAGTGAGTGAGTGAGTGAGTGAGTGACTGAGTGACTGAGTGACTGAGTGACTGAGTGACTGAGTGACTGAGTGACTGAGTGACTGAGTGAGTGAGTGAGTGAGTACGTACAGGCTTATAGGTTGTTATTGTGATTACTGTTAGATGGCTACCCAGCTAATACTGTGGGCGGGACGGCGGGTAGGCGCGGTGCTGTCGCTGGGTTACTGTGCCCTGCCTCCGCTACACCGCGAGCCCCAGCCACATAGACGCTCCGCCGGCTGTGACTGGGCGCACTTCTGCTCGGTCATGTGACCCACGCACAGCTGGGCTCTGATTAAATGGCAGCTATTCCCCCCCACCCCACCCTTCAGAGTATAATAGAGCAGAGAGAGGTTCTGTGGAGTTTACATGTACACACTGAACTGTGTGAAAATGAGCCAAATACTCACTCACACACGCACACACACACACATACCCTCGCTCACTCACACACTCACTCTGATACGTACACACACACACACACAGTATATACATGTGTGTACACTATGCACATCCGTTTGTGATATACGTGTGCATATATAGTATATACATACTGATATTTATTATGCAAATGGTTTACAAATTGATTTCCTCTCAAAAGCCTAGAGACACCTTTTGAAATCTGATCAAAAGGGCAGAGCATTGGAAAGTTAATTGCCGTGATACTAGCGGTAATGCCATATAGGGGGCTATGCAGAGTTACCATGGTGACCAGGAGCAGCATGGAAGTGCCCAATGGGCTCTGGAGGGAGGGGGGGGGCACCTATGTGTTTATTTTTGGTAATGTATGTGAATTAGTTCTGCTGATGTCACATTGGTTATTTGGCGCACGGTATCATACACAATGCCAAATATCATGCCGTTATGGAGGGAGTCCATAGTTACAAGCAAGCGAGCTAACTCTTAAGTGCCCTTAGAAACCCTGAGAAAAACGGCTGTCCTCTCTAACAGCCATAGTACTGCAGGGATACACGTGAAATGCACGGATAATCTATGACGCGCAGCTAGCTAAAATCTCAGCAAGTTACATTCATATTTTGTGTTGAAATTGTGAGTGGATTTGGCATGAATGAAAAACAGGTGTGATGTCATACTGCACTGCCCTTAAAGCAGGTGTGATGTCATACTGCACTGCCCTTAAAGCGGGTGTGATGTCATACTGCACGTCCCTTAAAGCAGGTGTGATGTCATACTGCACTGCCCTTAAAGCAGGTGTGATGTCATACTGCACTGCCCTTAAAGCAGGTGTGATGTCATACTGCACTGCCCTTATCTGATTAGGAGAGCTGCCACTTATATCACACTTGAAAACAAAACCATAGAAACAAATTGTACCATGAAAGGTTGAATCTGTGCGAAGTATGATATCCATGGTGTCAGAACGTTGGACCGGATCTGCTAAATTAGTGCTCGCTTGTGCACTTTTCCTTTTAAGTACAAATATTTCAGCTGATTTTTAAAAGTGAATTCTGGACGGCATGAGCTGTTTTACAGCAAATGGGAATTAAGTTTTTTACTATGCACACACATTATAGTTGCATTCAAAGAATGTAGTCGTTAGCAGGTCTTGGCTGGCTTTGTCAACATTTCGGCTGAATTTACACAACAGTTAATACCCAGCTGTTGCCACAGTTGCACAAAACTTTGTTGTTTTAGTGAAGTATAAAATAGGCTCTTTTTGCCCCTTGTGGATTGGTCTTAAGATGTTGCTAGTTTCCAGCTGTTTTATAAGCATTTAGAGCGGTTTGCAACCCTCTAAGTTTACGAGGCTCCTAATTGCATTCACAGTCTTAAAGATTATTTGGATGTGGAACATTCCAGAATAATATCCACTCAACACCCTGTGGTATCAATGCTGTCTCTCTCCTCCAATAGAAAATATGAACACATACAGAGCTTCCCATAATTCCCTTTTTTTCCCCCCTCTCTCAACTGAGGTTACAAGGGCAGATTGCGTGGTTTGGGTATTGGTGGGGGGTGGTTTCGGGGTTGGGTAAATTATTTTCTCATTTCTTGCTACTTGATTGTCACATTCTGACATGGTTATGATATGGTCTAAAATTAATTCTTTAACAGGTTTTTAATACCATTTATGAATATTTTTTAAATTATATACATGTTGCTAAGCAACAATAATATACCATTTGGAGCTATGGTGAAGTCATGTTACTGGCTTTAATTAAAGCACAACTGAACTTTGGTAGAACTTTGGGTTGTGTAGTTACCTGGCCATGATATGAGTCCAAATCATATCATGTGCTCCCCTGGGGTGATAAGCCAGAAGAGGGTATTTGTTGCTCTCCATTCACTTCTATGAGGCAGCTAAAACAGTCTCAAAATGCCGCTTCTAGCACGTATACGACCGGGAAAGAAGCGGATTCAGTCAATCCAAAAAATAACCAGTCCTCGCACATTTTTTTTTTTTTTGTGTAATTAAAATTATTTTCGTGTCATTCAAATTATTATTAATTATTTTCTTCAATGTTGTTAGCAAGCTACCAGAAAAGACTACCAAAATGTCGGCAGGTCGGACCATAGATACAGTATATACTAATACTAGGATCGTTTGCTTCTATTGAAATTTGGACCAATGAGTGGTTTCTGACGCATTGGCGCATTAACGCTGTTTCTGGCACAAGAACGTTGCATACCTACCGGATCTACATTCCAAATAAAATACGAAAAAGCAAGAAAAGGGCCATTGAATTAAGAAATAAAATATGTACGAGGACTGGTTATTGTTTGTATTGACAGAATCCACTTCTTTCGCGGTCGTATACGTGCTAGAAGTGTTGAGACCGTTTTAGCTGCATCATAGAAATGAATGGAGAGCGACAAATACCCTATTATGGATTATCACCCCAGGGGAGCACAGAGCAACTAACAAACATATTTGCCACAACCCAAAGTTCTACCAAAGTTCAGTTGAGCTTTAAAGCTGAGCTGCTTTCAGCCAATCAGAATGCATGCAGTGTATGTGCCATATAAATGATCGCAGTAAACGTGTAGCTTTGTAAGATTTTTGGTCAACACGTAAAATTTCTGAATCCAAGCCTGTTTTTTTTTGTTTTTTTTAAAGTAAATGCTTTATTTCTAACATATGAATTGTGTGGCTGCCGGTTGGCTGTTGGTTTGTGTTTTTTTTTTTTTTGTTCTGGAAAACTAGCTTTTCTCCCAGAATCTCTCCAGCTTTCTGTCGTCTCAAAAACTCTCGTTACCTGGCAGCAAACGTCACTTGTTACCATGGCAGCAATATTTTGTTGTAAATATCAGGAGTATTGAGTAAAAAATATGGGTAACCTTTTTATCAAACAGGGTTCCAGAACATTCCTAATGCCTTCATCAGCTCTACACAGTGGCCATCTCCCTTGAGACAAGTGTACATAGACATTATGATCAGCCGGTACCAGCTGACATAAGGTTATGAAGCATGTAATAACAGCCATTATGGTGCTAGCGAGATGGTGCTAGTTGTTAATTATCTAGTCCGTATATTTACTGCATATATGCTCAAGACAACAGATAGGGTCTATTATGTATATTTTTTATTTCTTGGTGTTATGAATGATATATGATTTTCCAGTATAGTGACATACTGTGTTTAAATAAAAACAGTCAGAGACTTTGTTTTAGAGCGGTTCGAGCAGTACAAGTCTGGAGCGGTTCGAGCCGTACAAGTCTGGAGCGGTTGGAGCAGTACAAGTCTGGAGTGGTTCGAGCAGTACAAGTCTGGAGCGGTTCGAGCCGTACAAGTCTGGAGCGGTTCGAGCAGTACAAGTCTGGAGCGGTTCGAGCAGTACAAGTCTGGAGCGGTTCGAGCAGTACAAGTCTGGAGCGGTTCGAGCAGTACAAGTCTGGAGCGGTTCGAGCAGTACAAGTCTGGAGCGGTTCGAGCAGTACAAGTCTGGAGCGGTTCGAGCAGTACAAGTCTGGAGCGGTTGGAGCAGTACAAGTCTGGAGCGGTTGGAGCAGTACAAGTCTGGAGCGGTTGGAGCAGTACAAGTCTGGGGCGGTTGGAGCAGTACAAGTCTGGGGCGGTTGGAGCAGTACAAGTCTGGAGCGGTTCGAGCAGTACAAGTCTGGAGCGGTTCGAGCAGTACAAGTCTGGAGCGGTTCGAGCAGTACAAGTCTGGAGCGGTTCGAGCAGTACAAGTCTGGAGCGGTTCGAGCAGTACAAGTCTGGAGCGGTTCGAGCAGTACAAGTCTGGAGCGGTTCGAGCAGTACAAGTCTGGAGCGGTTCGAGCAGTACAAGTCTGGAGCGGTTCGAGCAGTACAAGTCTGGTTATCTCTGGTTCGATGGTGCCCTGAAGCGCGCTCGTGTTTCCGTGGTGCACGTCGCAGACAGAGGGGGACCGTTTGAGTGATGCACCGGTCCGTGACGGACATCTAGATGAGTTTTATGTGACCGTTAGACAGCTGTGCAGGGGGTGGCCCCTGTGCCGGATTGCAGTCTCTGAACTGGGGAATTATGGGTAAAAAAAAAAAAAGAAAGAAAAAAGAAAAAAAAAAGTCTCTCTTTGTGGCTCTGGCCTTCGGGTTTAGGGGGGAATGTATAAGAGCAAATTAATTTGAACATCTTGCTTGGATTTGTGCTGGTATCCTGTTTTCTGCCTTTCACGTGAGATGTTAGGCCGCCATTCTGGCTCAACCAATGGTAGGATTGGATATTTATTTCATGTTTAGTATCATATATTGGCCGCCATTCTGGCTCATCGTGGCCATGAAATTTCTCATGGAAATTTCTTTTTTATAAATTTGGCAGGGGTGTTTCCCTGGTGTCCTGACCACATTCAGGCCAGTGGCTGGGCATTGCATGTCAGGGATAATGCTAGAAGGCTAAGACACTTGTGACATCACCTCACTGGAAGAAAATTGACAGGAGCTCCACCAATCACAGAGTACGTTGGTAACAACTTATGGAACTCCAGTGGCGGTTGGTGTGTGGTATCTGGCTGGAGTGCTGAGGTCCCTGTGGGTATGCAACATTCCGGTGGAGCTCCTTTGATTCCCGCTACTTGAGGGGGCTTATAGGCCTACTGTGGGCTTTTAAACCACAGCCCTCATTGGCCACTCTGCACAGCAAGACATACGATGGACCAGCTGGGCTAAAGACCAACTTCCCCAGCCCACGGAATTAGTCGCACTCTTATTGCCTCTCCAGGGGGTGACGTTGCAAAGTTTGCATGCTAACGTGCTAACTATTATATCTCTTGTTGTGTGGAGCAGCCATTGAGGGTTGTGGGGGAGCCCCTATGCTCCTGGATATCCAGGTCGTTAGACCATGGTCCCTTCACAGAAACATGTTCTTCGTTTTCCCAAAGAGCGTAACACATCATTCTGGCTGAAATTAAAGATATTAGATGAGGCGGCAATGCTGCTTGAAATGGGCGCCGTAGGTCCAGTGCTGTCTTAAGCGAAGTAAAAGAGACGCTTTTCTCTGAGGTAAAGAATAAATAATGGCCTCTTGTGATTAGGACCCCAGTCACAGACTGCCTCAGACTGGAACCTGACTACCCTGTGAGAGGAGCGCTTTCGGCGAGCTTACACATTTTCAGCCCTCCTCCGTTAGATCGTCTCGCCGATATCGGCGTTTGATGCCCCACAAGTCCAATGACAATAACCCAGATTGATCGTTTCCGCCTGTGCTAGAAATGAGTAAAAACGTCCTGCGATCGATTCCCTGACCTTCTACAGCTTTTATTCTTTTATTTATTTATTTATTTTTCTGTGGCTTGTTTAAGCAACGGGCGGCAATCTTTTGTCAACTTGCTCTTCTGTGAACTGGTAAAAATAATAGAACATTTCTGTTTGTGGGCAGCTGGGTTAACCCCTTTGCGCAGATGGCAAATTTGGTCAATTCTAATCTATTTAGGTGGTGCTCTGTTTAAGGCTTCATAACTCCAGGTGTGAGCATCACATAAACTTGGTAAATGGCTTAAATGAAACCAGACAGGTGTCCATTTATTGTCCAATAAATGACCACTGAATTTTGAAAGGAATATCTCGATGTGAAACTGATGGTAGGATTGTATATTTATTTCATATTTAGTATCATATATTGCTAGTAGAATACATGGTAGAATGAGACAATACTTTCACATGTTTTTTTTGCATTTGAGTGAGCAGGGCTTTTCACGGCTTCTCGGCTGGTATCTGTTAAGGCGCTGTTCTAGTGCATGGATGGGTCTCAGTCTTATTTTGAGTCCAGAACGTGCCGTTACTGACTGTGGCTGGCAGCCCCACAGGGCAAAAACACAGTTGACTCTAACATTGGGGATGGGAAGGTTTCCGTTGGCTATTATGACAACGTATCCTCGTGCTCTAGCGACCCCTACTGGCCGGCAGGGCACCCACAGCCCATCTAAAGCCTCTTCCTCTGACTCACGTCTGTGTGAGCCAGACTTGTGTAGGGGGAACAATGGAACTACAATTCCCTACATTCCACAGGAAACTCTTCCTCCACTTGTCCTACCCTTGTGATCTGCAGCGTGTGATTAAAAAGCAGAGGCTGACGGCCCATTCGTGGGAGGAGGAGATTGCCTGCTGGTGACGGCAGTCCTCAAACGATAGCGGAGGTTCCCATTCCAAAAATCGGGAGAGAGAAGAGGTTCGAAAGCATGAGGAAATGTACCTCTTCTGATGGACTGTGCGTGAAGTTTGGCGGAGAGCTCATCTGAAACCAAGGCGTTCAGTTAAGGTGTCACTCACAAATTGTGTTTTTTTATTTTTTTTCTTCTGCCTGCGGTCATGTTCGACAGGTTGCCGTGGCGGCTTGTTTTTTTGTGAAATTTCCACGCCTCTGGGTTCATGGTCTTTGTCCCCTTCTGGTGCTGTCAGTTGCTCCTTTGAACAGAAATGTCTTTGAACCTCCTGTGACGTGCTCAGGCTTCTGTACGTGTTAAAGGAGCGCTCGCTCGCCGTGAGGCTGACTTTCCTCCTGTGACCGCTCAGGCTTCTGTACGTGTTAAATGAGCGCTCACTCGCCGTGAGGCTGACTTTCCTCCTGTGACCGCTCAGGCTTCTGTACGTGTTAAAGGAGCGCTCACTCGCCGTGAGGCTGACTTTCCTCCTGTGACCGCTCAGGCTTCTGTACGTGTTAAAGGAGCGCTCGCTCGCCGTGAGGCTGACTTTCCTCCTGTGACCGCTCAGGCTTCTGTACGCGTTAAAGGAGCGCTCGCTCGCCGTGAGGCTGACTTTCCTCCTGTGACCGCGCTCAGGCTTCTGTACGCGTTAAAGGAGCGCTCGCTCGACGTGAGGCTGACTTTCCTGACCTTGGCTCTCGTCCAGCGACCGTCTGCTCCTTTACTCTGAAGTACAACTTCTCTAGAGTCAGCCAGGAGGACAGAATAGGGACAGCATCTCAATCAGAGGAGAGGAGAGGAGGAGAGGAAGATGGAGAGAAGGGCAGGAGGAGGAGAGAGTTGAGGTTTTTTTTACTTTATTTGTAGATGCTAGCTCACGCAATTAATTTAGCGGCACGGTGTAATTTGTCTTCATTTAAATATAAATTGCTGCAGACCTTTAGATGGGAATGTAAAAGGCTTGGAGTTCATTAGTCTTGCTTTAGCACTAAAAAAATAATAAAAATCCACTGGAACGTCCTGCTGGAGGTGATGGTGTTTTTATGGTCTGTTCCCTCAGGACAGGTTTGAGGGGAGCATACAGAGTCAGCACTCATTTGGGGGTTTCGGGGGGGGGTCTCTCTGTGTGGCACAGGGCATATTAACATTATTAAAATATTATATTACATTATTATAATGCTCTTATCCAGATTAACTGAATTTTTGCATTTTTACATGGTATTCTGAAGCCCTTCAGGTGAAGCACCTTGCTGGGACTCTGGGGGTGCGGGGTAGCGCCATGCCGAAGTGTCCCCGTACCGCCATTTTACCCGCGGCAGGTTCACACCTCCAGTCCCTTCCCTAGAGACGTAGCACCCGAACGCGGAATAATTTGGGAGACATTCTGCCGGTTCTCCTGGGAGATGGGAGCGCCTGGTCCAGTACCCTCCCTTCTCTCTCTCTCTCTCTCTCTTCTCTCTCTCTTCTCTCTCTCTCTCTTCTCTCTCTCTCTCTCTCCTCTCTCTCACACACTCTCATTGCCACTGGGATTCAACTGATGAATGCAATGCAGTCTCTGCATCCCGTTGTCATGGGTTACGGATGCAGATTCCACGGTAACGTCATGTGGTCCGGCATGGAGCATGAGGAGTAGGGGGAGGGTTTCCCCCCCCTTGACCTTTCTTAATAACATCGTTAATAGCCATAATCATACAATTTTGCTCTATAATTATTTGCTTAATGTCAACCAGAGCCTGTATCACCTCCTGTTATTAACCCCCCCGACCGTTCCATTACGGCTCAGCTGCCTGCAGCCACCCAGGATCCAAACAGATGATCCACACCGCCTGCTGCTAAAATATATGCTACAGACCTCCAGATAAAGGCATATGTTCTGTAGAACCCAGTCTCTAATAGTGTGGCTGTTCTGTAGGATTTAGTCTCTAGTACAGGGGAATATTAGTGTGTCTGTTCTGTAGGATTTAGTCTCTAGTACAGGGGAATATTAGTGTGGCTGTTCTGTAGGATTTAGTCTCTAGTACAGGGGAATATTAGTGTGGCTGTTCTGTAGGATTTAGTCTCTAGTACAGGGGAATATTAGTGTGGCT
>CM056381.1:2947185-2979933 GCA_029718625.1 Synaphobranchus kaupii | reverse complement strand
CAAACGAAGTTGAAAATGAAAAGAGAGTTCAAGCCCTCCCACGCCACCACCAAATGAAACATGTCTCTGGTCTGGCACCAAGAGTGTATGGCTGCCATTGTTCTTTAACAGAAATAAATTAATAGGGGGCGTCTCGGTGGCGTGGAGCACTCTCCACGCGCTCATTGCGAGCTTTGACGCCGGCGGTTCGAATCCACCCACTCAACCTTTGTCTCTCCCTCTCTCTCTCGCTCCCCATTCTTCCAGCCTCTCTGCACTGTGCTGTCCACTAGAGCTGAGTAAATAAATAAAATATCTGTCTCCAAATAATGACATTTGTAGCAACGCTGTGAAATGTAAGCGTGTCCCTGCGCTGGGAGAGCGCTTGTGGCAGCATAGTTTCTTGTTTGTGTTGTAGTCGGGCAGAAGTGATGGCGGGTTCTTTTCTCTTTTTTTTTTAACAAATCACAGCTCTTTTGACAAGCAGTTTATTTTCCCCCGGCCAAAATTTGGGTGTTTGTGGTTTGACCGGGGAAAAGGTCGCCGCGGCGACTGGGTGCCCACATGAAGTGAGCTTTAATTGGTGCCAGATGAAAATAATTAATACTGTATATTTCATACCTTTAAGAACCAGGGCAAGGTGTCACTCCAGGTAAAGACAGCAGGTGAAAACATTTTAGAGATGTGACCTTTGGCCGCGTGCGTGCGTAAATGTGGGTGTGTTGCGGTTTGACCGGAGGAAAGGTCGCCATGGCGACTGGGCGCCCAGATAAAGGGAGCTTTAATTGGTGCGGGCTGGGGAGACTCCGCCCCCAAAAAAAAGCCCATGAACTTACGGGACCGAGAAGTCTCCCCTAGACCCTAAACAGCTAATGGGGAATATAACGGCTTTAATAACGGCTTTAATATCCAAGCTGCACGGCAGCCAGGGGGTGAGAGACACTCAGAATGGGGACAAACCAGGAACAGATTTGAACTTATTTAGTCATTTCACTTTTTTGACTTTGGCACGGTAGAATTGTGACCAGCTGTCCGCTCTTACGGACGCCCGGAGTAAGCTGTGATCTCTCGGGTGCTGGGACCGTTTACCTCAGCGCTGTTTAGCCTACATCTCGCTTTGCTCTGGTAACACGCCCCGTTTTTAAATGGATTTTGTCCACATCCGCATCGCCGTTCCAGGCGGAGCCTTCAGATCTGAGGTGAGGTGAGGTGACCTGTCCCAGAATGCACTGCGTGGGTTCTGAGAAAGTGACAGAAGCGCTGAAGTGACTGGTACCCCGCCAGCGTGAGAAATACTGAGATCCATTTTAGAAACCGCACATCACGAGACGTGAGGAGGCGAAAGTCTGGGTTTTTTTATTTTTATTCTTTTGACTTTTTTTTTCTGCTTTGAGTTTTGAAATGAATATTTTTCTTCCCCACATAAACTCAACCGCTTTCACCAAACTGAACGAAACAGACGCTTGGCAGCAGCTGGTCACACAGGAAAGGCAAATCCACCTAAAAACCCCCGCAATTTTGTCCCCTGCAGGGGACCTGAGGCTTTGCTCTTAATCCCAAGAACCATATATTCTACTGTACTGAAACCTACACGACAAGGGACATTCAATAAAAATAAAATAAGTAATATATTTGAAAATATTTTCACTGCAACATGTTTCTGTCATTCAAGACACCTGTATTATGTCAAAAAATTTAAATACTTAAACATTTTTTTTGGGCTGGGTCTCAGGATGGCTTAACCCACGGGAGGAGTGGGTTCTGTGGGAAATTAAAAACTCAAGGAAATAATTTTTGTTAAACTTGGTGTGCATTGCTATGCTTCCAAATTTACCTTTTTTATGGGATTCCTTTTAATGTAATTACCCCTATGGTAATGTAATACACTGCAATATATCATAAGTTTGTAGACTTTTTTGAAAGTAATAAATACTGTATATTTCACAGCAGTATATATGCCGTGTATATTTAGGTAGGGCCCCTCTGCATAAATAGAGGTTAATTATCATATATTTATACTTATCTGAAAGCATACAGTAAGTAATTATTGTGAATTCTTGCAGTATCTTGATGATATATTTCATTCCTCTATATTTCAGTATATACAGTAGTTATATGTATATATATATATATGTACATGTATATCATTTCTTGGCGGGTATTTAGTTTTTGATCTCTTTGCATTCAGGAAACATACTGTGCCGTCAGTTTCAAGTGCTGAGCAAAATGCCAGGCTGTGCCAGGCTGTGTCACGTCAGGTTATAATTTTGAGGAAGACGACAAGCTATCGATCGTGAGTTTCATTTGAGGCTATTGCCTGAGGTAGCCTTTGAGTTAAATACCATTCAGAGGCTTATCCACCCGAGAATAGCTCTGGGGGCTCAAATGGGTGACGCAAATATGCTCATTTCTGATTTTTATTTATTTCACAGTCTTCCCCTTTTCATAAAATCTAATCTTCTCTTGTACGCTTTCTTCTCCAGGCCACAAATAATCATATTTATTGTCTTGGTGGGGTTTTTTGATGAGTCTGGATTATATATATATATTTTAGTGTAGTGTGTAGTGGCAAAGTATCACATATGTTTTGGATAAACTCTGAGCTGGGCTCCTCTCAGGCACCGGGGCGAAACTCACAAGAGAAATCTCCTCAGAGACGCCTCTTCTAAAGCAACCGTCTCACAGCGTTGTGATGTTTTGTTTGCAGCGGCCCCTGGAGCTGCCGGTTGAGTAGTTACAGAAAAGGGGCGGGGCCTGGTTTCGCGGTCGTGGTTTTCGCAGTTACGGTACGTCCATTTGCAGCAGGGAGGTGCGTTACCAGCCAATCGCCTTGCAGCAGGGAGGGGCGTTACCAGCCAATCGCCTTGCAGCAGGGGGGTGCGTTACCAGCCAATCGCCTTGCAGCAGGGAGGTGCGTTACCAGCCAATCGCCTTGCAGCAGGGAGGTGCGTTACCAGCCAATCGCCTTGCAGCAGGGAGGTGTGTTACCAGCCAATCGGCTTGCAGCAGGGAGGTGCGTTACCAGCCAATCGCCTTGCAGCAGGGAGGTGCGTTACCAGCCAATCGCCTTGCAGCAGGGAGGTGCGTTACCAGCCAATCGCCTTGCAGCAGGGAGGTGCGTTACCAGCCAATCGCCTTGCAGCAGGGAGGTGCGTTTCAAGCCAATCGCCATTCAGAGGTTCCGTGGCTCCTCAGACAGGATAAGCAAATCATGTTTTTGACTTTTCCTCAGTGAATTGAGTTGTTTTTAAACCCCCTCAAGCAATTCTCCTATGAAAGGTCTGTGTTCACTTACATTTTCAGCTGGGGAATGAAGAATTTAATGAATACTGCATATGTGTTTATATACTGTATATATATGTGTGTGTGTGTGTGTGTGTGTGTGTGTCTATCCATCTGCAGTGGTTTTGAATTGGGGTGCAGGTGAACAGAATTGTGGTACGTACGGGTGAACGGCACATTTCCCACAGTACCCCTCTCACATAGGGGTTCAGTAAGAGCGTCTCTCAGGACAGGTGTGTCACACCTGGGCGTGTTTCCTGGTGACCAGCAGAAGATGTGATTGGTCAGAACACGATGTTCACAGGTGGTGTTTATCTTTAGGACTCAGGACCCCTCATATCTGACGTTCCTGTGTGAGTAGAAGGTTGGATTTATTGTTTGTAGCTCTTTTGGATGGATTCAGTAAGTGTGTGTAGATGTTAAAATGAGGCCTGCTGGATGATGTATTACATGGCTGTGTTTTATTTCCACTCACATTTATAAATGAATAGAGCCCCAGCCTCTTACCAAACACCTTGATGTTCATCTGCACGCGTACATTTCTGATGTATCACATATCAGATACCATCTGTGATAAACAGTGTGTTACAGTGTAAATCTGAATTGCTGCTATACCTCCACGGGTCTTAAAAAATGGCTCCCACTGGTCATAGGGTTGTCGGTGGAGAAGATCTCAGCACACTTGGGTTTAACCGCACACACGCACACGCCTCTCTCACTCCATACCCCTCTCTTCCCTCTCTCTCACTTCCCCTCTTCCCCCTCTCCCCCTCTCTCTCTATCCCCCTCTGTCTATTCCGCTCTTTCCCTCTTTTTCACTCCCTCTCTCTTTCTCTCTTTCTCTCCTCCTCTCTGTCTGTTCTCACTCCCTCTCTTCCCCTCTCTCCTTCTTTTTCACTCCCTCTCTTTCTCTCTCTCCATCTCGCTGTCTCTCTCTTTCACTTCATCTCTTCCCCATCTCTCCCTCTCTCTCTATCCCCCTCTGTCTATTCCCCTCTCCCTCTTTTTCACTCCCTCTCTCCCTCCCTCCCTCTCCCTCTCTTTCTCTCTCCCTCTCTGTCTGTTCTCACTCCCTCTCTCTTCCCCTCTCTCCTTCTTTTTCACTCCCTCTCTTTCTCTCTCTCATCCCCCTCTCTCTCTCTCTCTCTCTCCCTGTGCTGTTCTGAGATCTGTCGGGGCGGCCGGTCCGTGTGGAGGGGGTGTGAGGGTGTATGGGGGAGGGCCTGTCCTCGGCTGACCCCGGGTTTGGGTCGAGCCTGACGGTACGCAGGAGGCCTGCAGGCTGGGCTCCTCTCCAGACCCGGGCCGGGAGTGCAGATCTGATCACTAACACATGTGCGTCAGTGCACAGGTAAAAGCCTGCCCCCTGGTGTACAGCTCCGGTACTGCAGTTCATACCGGGACAAACGCTCAATTGATGAGTATCAGTGGAGAGAGCATGGGGAGAAATGTTCTGCTTTTCTGTGTGTGTGTGTGTGTGTGTGTGTGTGTGTGTGTGTGTGTGTCCTTAAGTCAGGCACCACTCTGAGATGGGCTGAACTCTGGTGTGGAAACGGTTACTGTCGGGATGGAGATCATGTGAAAGGCTCTCCAGAGGAAATGGGGGGGGGGGGCGCAATATGGGGATTTAACAGCAGGAGGAAACTAGCTTTTATCTGTCCTGGCAACTTTCTCTTTCACACACACACACATGCAAACTCACAAACACACACACACACACACACATGCAAACTCACACACAAACATGCATTTTCTCTTTCTCTCACAAACACTGACCCTCACACACACACATTCACACACACATTCACACACACACACACACACACACACACACACACACACACACACACCCACAAATGCTCCACCTGCCCCCCCCCAAGGCCAAGTCCAGATAGAATAAAATCCGAGAATATGATGTCAGACATTGACGCCCGTAGCGCCATCGATATTACAGCTAAAGACGAATCATACATATACTATAAAACTCGAGACACAGGGCAGTGGGTTATAGATTTTTGTGGGATAAACACAGCCAAAGGCATTTAAATGTGCAGGTGACCGTTTGAAATGGGATATTATTGGAGTTTCATCTGCAGCATGCGAAAGTTATATCTCCGCGCTATCTCGCGTCTAAACCCGCCTTCCACCGTACCATGTTGCACGGGCGAAAGAAAGACCTGGTTATTCTTGGTCATGAGAAGGCCATTACATCAGCTCTTGATATGGATGAAAGTATGTGTTTTTTGCAGAATATCCTTATTCCACTTTGTGAAATAGCCTCCCTGAAGTGCAGATGTGGCTCATGGTGCGGTGTAGGCACGTCATGGGGTATAGCCATGTAGCAAACTACAGCGAGTAGATTCTTAAATGTTTTTATTAAAAGCACAAACTTAATAATCACATTACCTTCATTAGGCAAGAGAGTGAAACGCATATCGCGTATTAACCCTTCCGCCACCATGTTGCCAGGCGAAAGAAAAACCTGATTACTCTTGCTCATGAGAAGGCAATTACATCGGCTGTTATGGATGAATTTGGACGTGTTTTTTTTTCCGGAAACAAACAGAAGACTGATATAATGTAGCATGCAGGAATGTGTATACAATTAACAGATTGTGAGTCACAGAACTTTAAAAAAAAAAGTTATATGTTGAAAAAATATCAAAGCAGTCTACAACCAGTCCTGTCATACACACACTCACGCACACACTCACACACACACACACACACACACACACACACACTCACGCACACACACACACACTCACGCACACACACACACACACACATGCACACACACACACACTCACGCACACACACACACACACACACACACACACACACACACACACACACTCACACACACACCTGAGCCAGGTTGTACAGTAAATCCAACGGGCCGCAGTGAGTTTTTATTCTCGGCTAATGAACGTATCCAGGGAACTCGAGCTCTGTAGAACCCATTACTGCTTTTTCCTTTCCGCACCTTTCAATTTCCGCACCTTTGCTGATGTGTAACAGTGACTTGACTACACCCTGCAAAATTTTAACTCGCAGCTCCCCGACAGTAAAGTACCTCTTTATAGACCACTGTGCCACGCTGTCGGTCATATACCTCTTTATAGACCACTGTGCCACGCTGTGGGTCATATACCTGTTTATAGACCACTGTGCCACGCTGTGGGTCATGTACCTCTTTATAGACCACTGTGCCACACTGTCGGTCATGTACCTCTTTATAGACCACTGTGCCACACTGTCGGTCATGTACCTCTTTATAGACCACTGTGCCACGCTGTCGATCATATTTCTCTTTATAGACCACTGTGCCACACTGTCGGTCATGTATCTCTTTATAGACCACTGTGCCACGCTGTCGGTCATGTATCTCTTTATAGACCACTGTGCCACACTGTCGGTCATGTACCTCTTTATAGACCACTGTGCCACGCTGTCGATCATATTTCTCTTTATAGACCACTATGCCACGCTGTGGGTCATGTACCTCTTTATAGACCACTGTGCCACACTGTCGGTCATGTACCTCTTTATAGCTAAAGACCAAGGGGGCCGTTCGTGTTCTTACTGCTCAAGAGAGTAAACAAAACAAACCGTATCCGCCACAGATGACTTTGCCGCTCTCATCATGCCCTCAGCCAATCTGGAGTGAGCTCGTACCCTTGCCCCAGACAGGACCTCACCCTCACACCTTCTGCAGACGTTACCTACCCTCTGAACCCCTCCTTGGGGCAGGGGGTTCAATTCAACCACCCGACCCTGCCTCTGCTTTCAGCCTTCAGAGATGGTGAGAGTGCTGGAGCAGAAGAGTGCATAAGAGGACATAAGAGTGCATAACTGTACATAAGAGTACATAAGAGTGCATGGGAGTGCATAACAGTACATAAGAGTACATAAGAGTGCATAAGAGGACATAAGTACATGGGAGTGCATAACAGTACATAAGAGTACATAAGAGGACATAAGTACATGGGAGTGCATAAGAGTACATAAGAGTGCATAAGAGGACATAAGAGTTCATAAGAGGACATAAGAGTACATAAGTACATGAGAGTGCATAAGAGGACATAAGAGTGCATAACAGTACATAAGAGGACATAAGTACATGAGAGTGCGTAAGAGGACATACAGTAAGAGTTAACACTTCACTCAATGTGAAGTTTTAAGAGTGAATATGGGGTTTTTATAAAAGGATAGTACGGTAACACAATCTAAGCTGTGTGATTGAGCCGGGACAAAGGTGTCTGCTAAAGCACCAGCTTGTGACAATAAGAGAGGGTGCGGTGGTCTGTCTGTCTGCTTTGTGTGTATCCAGAGGCCACGTGCCTTTACCAGAGCACACACTGAGCCAACAGCACGGCACAGAGAAATGTCGGGTGTTATATCAGTGCATTTAACGGTGTTAGGGCATATTTAACTGTGTTAGAGTATGTTTAACTTCATTAGGGTACATTTAACTGTGTTAGAGTATATTTACCTCTGTTATAGTAAAATTCCCTTTTTAGATTTAATTTAACTCTGATCACTGTTTGGACTCATATAAAGTTTATTAGAGTTAAATTGAACGCTAGCATGTTACTGTGTGCGTGAGAAAGCAAAATAGTCAAATACAGCAAATGCAGAACCCCCCCCCCCCCCCCCTCCCATTCCCCCAAACTCTCCTCTCGATGGCGGCCATGTTAAATGTTTGCTGTGGCAGCTGTGCTCTCAACCGTGAGTTTAAAATGTCGCACTTACAGAACACCCCCTATGTACACACTCTCGCACGCACACACGCACGCACGCACGCACACACACACACACACTCACACTCTCACACACAGGCACACACACACTTACACTCGCACATGCACACACACACACACACACACAGCTGCTTTACGTTGAGTGTGTGGATGGGGCAGCAGACTTCCTGTGTGTTTCTGCTTGTTACCAAGCGCCTCTTTGGATACACAGCTTATAAATAGACAGACCGGTGTGTTTGCGTGTTTGTATGCGTGTGTATACATACTGTATATTTATGTATGCATGCATGTGTGTGTGTGTGTGTGTGTGTGTGTGTGTGTGTGTGTGTGTGTGTGTGTGTGTGTGTGTGTTGTATGCGTGCATGCATGCATGCGCGCGTGTGTGTGTGTGTGTGTGTGTGTGTGTGTGTTTGTATGTGTGCATGCATGTGTGTGTGTGTGTGTGTGTATATACATACTGTATATTTATGTATGCATGCATGTATATACATGGTTCCGGGTTGGTGTCAGTTCCATTTTGATTCAGTCAATTCAGGAATAGAAGTTCAATTAATTAATTGAAAAATCCTCAGAACCTGACGGGCATTTCTGAAGTCCAGTTTCAGTTCCTGAAGTGATTTAATTGAAATGGACTGATGTGTGTGTGATGTGTGTGTGTGTGTGTGTGTGTGTGTGTGTGTGTGTGTGTGTGTGTGTGTGTGTGTGTGTGTGTGTGCGTGTGCGTGCGCGTGTGTGCATGTGCACATTGTATTATTTTATCTATATATTTATTTTATTTACATATATATTGTTAATAAAAAGCTGTGTAGCTCTAAGGGGCTTCTGCTGGGTGCCTCCATTACTGCTTATGTAAGCGCTTTAAGAACACGTTGCATAATATTGGCCCAGGATATTATGGAGGTCTTTAGCATTTCAAGAGAAACTTGTTCAAAATGTTAAATGAAGCTTACGCTGCTAGATTAGACCTCAGCCCCCCGCTTCTCCAGAGAGGGGAGGGGTTCCCTCTGTAAAAATGAGGGGGTGGGGGATGGGGGGGGTGGGTGGAAAGGGCACCAGGACAATGGGGCCCATTCACCATTCTGTGTGCATCTCGAGGGGAGGGGGGGGAGATTGCGCTTGTGTTCGTCCCGATCGCTCCGCTACTGTAGCGAGTGCACTTCCAAGTGAGCCGCCACCTCTGGTTTTTAAGGATTTAGTGTCGTCACGGCGATAACGTCAGTCCGTGTCACCTGACCCTGTTTGAGCGCCGTGGGGATTGCAGTGCGCTTGGTATTCCGTGTGTTGCAGTGCGCTTGGTATTCCGTGTGTTGCAGTGCGCTTGGTATTCCGTGTGTTGCAGTGCGCTTGGTATTCCGTGTGTTGCAGTGCGCTTGGTATTCCGTGTGTTGCAGTGCGCTTGGTATTCCGTGTGTTGCAGTGCGCTTGGTATTCCGTGTGTTGCAGTGCGCTTGGTATTCCGTGTGTTGCAGTGCGCTTGGTATTCCGTGTGTTGCAGTGCGCTTGGTATTCTGTGTGTTGATGTGTAAAACTGGACGCCAGTATATTATGTGGAAAGACGTGTCTAATTTCTTCAGTGCTGATAACGCTCGACGGCAATAATAACCATGAAAATAATGAGAAATAATACTCATAATACTCATAATAATAATCATGCCATTTTTGATGCAGTTTTGTGCCTGTAATGTTTAGATTATTATTTTGGCTCAAGTGTAAAATGCTGATCATACCATGGTTATTATATTCATGGTGTAATTCTTTTGGAAAATAGCTGTATTTCACACGACCTTTCTTAAGGTGGAACGGCTCCAGTGTTCTTTCTATTTTTATTCTTTTATTTTTACTGTCTTCAGAATCAACTGGATTTAACCCCCCCCCCTCCCTCCTTGTTTTCCTTGTTTTCCATGGTGGTATCAGAAATTATTCCCAAATTAATATGAGGAAGGGAACACTACAGTATTCCATAATGAACCGTCACCATGGAAACGGGAGCAGGGCCTACCCCCCCCCCATCCCCCCTGCAGGACAGCGCAGCTGAGCGGAGTCATAAATATGTCTAAAGGGTGAAAATATTGCCAAATTAGTGGGACATGCAGAGTCTAGCCCTGGATGGAGTAGGGGTTGGGGGGGGGGGCAGCGGAGATGGCGGTATCCAGCGTTCATGTCTTTGTTTACACACATACACACACGGTGCGGGGTGGGGTGGGGGGGGGGGGTATTTCACACTAACACCCATTAAAACTGAGAATGCAGCGAGAGAGAGAGAGCGATAGAGAGATCCTTTTTTTCTATAAATAGCCACAGTGTTTCTGTCATGGCAGCCAGATGGGTCCTGTGTGTCATTTATATTCTGCCATATTAGTTTTTTTTTTTTTTTGTTTGTTTTTTTCTTTAAACACATGTCATATGCCCCCCCCCCTCCCCCGGCCCACACTTCCTTTGATGTTTTTATGCCTCTCACATTCCAAGACCAAAGCTTAAAAAATTAAAAATTAAAAGATAAATCCGTGGCCATGGTTTCAATGTAAGCGAAACAGCACCAGTGCATATGCATTAATGTGCAATGCTGGGGGTGGTGGTGGGGGGGGGCAAGGTTTGCACATTTTAGCGGCGTCTTGGAAGGGGAGCAGTTTTAACATGCAGTGAAAGCCTGGTCTATGAGCCTCTCGCCGAGACGAGAACCCTTCTCTTTCATGCGCCTAGTTTTACAGTCTGCTTCTCGCCCACCACTCAGCCTCCCCCTCCCCCCCCTCTCCAACCCCCGCCCCCTCCCCCAGCTATAGAAGTGAACCTTGTGCTATAGATATGAGGGGCTGAAGACGAGGTTTGCTGCAAATTTCCAGCCTGCATGTAGACAACCTCCTGGCTTTCTGCCAACGTTTTGCAAGTCCTCTCCAGCCAATCAGAATCCCTGTCGGCAATCACCTGACCCTGAATTCCCAGACAAAGAAATTTTCAGCGTTTTTTTTTTTTTTTCTCTCTCTCTCGCTCGCTCTCCTCTCTTTTTTTTTTTTTTTTTTTTAAAAGCAAGCTCCTTTACCCCAAGAGAGGGGGCAAAAAAAAAAATTTAAACCCCACACTGGATTTAAAGTTGCCTGCACAAGGTTTTATGGGTATGTTGAGTGCATTATTTGTTTTTTAATAACGTGATGTTGCGCGCTTTTGTGTTTTAGCCCGGGCTACGACAAGGAGAATATGCTGACTTAAGGCATTTAGTGGGAGAGTTTACACGGGGCTTCTGCTCCACTCGGCTTAAAGGGGAACCGGCTCTTTAAATAAGGAAGGGGGAAGACGAAGGCTTTCTGACCGGTCGCGGAAAAGTACTTTAAACTGGAAGTGAGCTGTAGCGAGGCGACATGTTTGTGAGAGAGGGCTACGCTGCGCTGTTTTTCTCCTCTCAGATAAATGTCAGTTTTCTGTTTTTCAGCTTTTCCACAGAATCATTGCAATACTTTAATCTGTGCAGTTAGCATTGTGATTAGCCCAGTGTCTACAGTGGCGGTTTAGGAATGCATTTGTGTTGCAGGTTTCAGCAAGGGGCGGGAGAGGGGGGTACTTTTTTTCCTGGAGTTTGATTTTAGTTTTGAGAATGGAATTTAAAACCCCCTTGAAATTAGTTGTTTGAGGACAGAAAGTGAGAGAGGAGTTTAAAGAAAACGTGGTTCCTTAACGTGAGGCAAAACTTTATCTGCCAGGCCTGGAGACTTCAACTTGAAGTTGTAAATGTTTGTAAACTGCACCGAAGCTTGCCTGTCTGTGTTTAAAAAAACAGTGATTCCTTTTTATAAGTTATTAAAGTGAAAAGATGCATTTGATTTTGACTACTTGAGTTGGTTTTCTTTTTTAAATATGGAGATTTGGAAGTGTTTTTTTATTGCATTTGAAGTGTTTGAAACGGGTGCAAAAACGCATGACAAATGAACACAGCACTTCAACAGGCTTCATCTGCTTGCAGATAACACAAATTTGCCGTTTCGGAAAAAAAAGAAGAAGCAGTTTTACGATCGCTGGTGAACTGCAAATGGAACGCAGGGATTGGAGGGGTTAACCTTCCCTAATCTCGCCCCCTTACACAATACAGGGAAATGTTTACAACTCCCAAAGAAAACTTTCAAACTTCAGGAAATCAAAGATCGCCATGGCTGCGATCAGCCCGCTGTACGGCGGTTCCCCGGCACTCGTTGTAGCGGCTTGCTTGTTTGCCCCAGTGCGCTAAGCAACACGTGCATCAGGCAGTGAGCTGCAGAGGAAAGTTTCAGGGCTTAGGGGGTATTAATGCATGGGTTGCCCCCATATTGTTTCCGGTAGAAGACGGTCGGCCTGCTGTCTGTCCTTGTAGCTCTGTTTGATCTCATCCCCACTCATAAGCTGTATTCATTTAATTAGACCGAATGGTGACAGTGGCCATGGTACATGCTTAATTAGACTGTCCTATTGTTGTCCTTGTATTTCTGTGAGGGGCGAGGGAGGGGGCGGGACTGCTCCCCTCTTAAAGCAGGCCCATATGAAAAATGTCCAGAGTGAAAGCTGGGGTCTTGACGAACGCTGCAGAATTATTTAGGAGCCGCACGTTACTCACCCTGCCTTCGTGAAGTTACCCAGGTATGTGGATGAATTCAGTTTGTACCTGGGACACTGTAGGCGAAAGTGAGAGAGAACGGCTAATAACCTGCAGCTAATGACTGCTAATAGCCTGCAGCTAATGACTGCTAATAACCTGCAGCTAATAACTGCTAATTGCCTGCAGCTAATAACTGCTAATAACCTGCAGCTAATAACTGCTACTAACCTGCAGCTAATGACTGCTAATTGCCTGCAGCTAATGACTGCTACTAACCTGCAGCTAATAACCGCTAATAACCTGCAGCTAATAACCGCTAATAACCTGCAGCTAATAGCCGCTAATAGCCTGCAGCTAATGACTGCTAATAACCTGCAGCTAATAACTGCTAATAACTTGCAGCTAATAACCACTCATAACTTGCAGCTAATGACTGCTGATAACCTGCAGCTAATAACCACTCATAACCTGCAGCTAATAACCTGCAGTTGTTCTGACAACCGTGCGACTACACCAGGAGCAATTTTACAAGGCCCTCTGGAGTTTCCATGTCCTTTTAAAAGTTTTACAGATTTCACTCCTCTTAATTAGTCAACATGCATGCTACCGGCATATAATGCAAGAATAACCCTCTGTTTTATTAGCCTCCATAACCCTAACTTAAATAAATGAATAGTTAAATGAAATAATTCCAAATTAGACATACATGTAGAATAAAGCGATTGTCATTGTTCATTTGTGCAAAGAGAACCTCTTGCTTCTGACTGGAATAAAATTTTGTTGTCGAACAGCTGAATTATTTTTCAGTTCATGTAATGCAGCAATGAGGTGGAAATGTAGTCGGGCTTCTGAACGTTGAGGCTTCCAGTTGTTCAGCCTTTATTAGTCTGGATTGTATCAGCATCTCTCTCTGTCATATGGGTCTGGATGGTTAATCCAGGCCTTTGAACCCCTTTAAACACAACCTGTGTCTTGCTCAAGCTCATTTGAACCGTTGGTTGGGTGTTTTTTTTAGAATTTTTATTTTATTTTACTTGTGCTTCTACTGATATTTTATGTTTATTATATCATCGCATTGCGTATGTGTAACTGCTTGTGCAGCGTACGTCCGATGACAGATAATCGAGTTTCCGTTTGGCGTCAGACTTGGTTTTCGCAATCTAATTTTATTTTATTTTTTTAAGTAATCGAATTGTAGAAGAATTAGGTTGTTACCTGTCTGTGGGAAGATACTGACCCGTATTGATCTTTCCGGAAGACTTCCGCTGTCGTTCCAGAGCGATGGACAAACTCGGCCGGAGAGGGTCACTCAGGTTATGCATTGACGTGCGCTGGAGTAACATTGGCCGCCACGTCAAAGTCACAATTACGTTCACCTGGGAGGCTCTCTCCGCTGTAGATTAATTTAAGTTGAATATTAAGTAACAAGAGAAGGTTCATTCAAGGTCTGGTTGCTGCTTGTTAATTGGTGCAGAAATGCACATGTGATGAAGGATACTTTATTCATATTAGAATCATATCTTCATCTTCCTCATCAGCAATCCGCACGAGGAAGATGAGCTTTAGGAAGTCTGAACCTAGCAATGACACACACACACACTCACACACACACACACACTCACACACACACACACACACACACACACACACACTCACTCCCTGTCAGTGTCCCATATAGAGGATAATGAGGCCCGCGGGAGTGCCCCCGTCCCCCACCCCAACCACCGACTCCCCCGTCCCACCCCCTCCCTCCCTCTGCTGACCATTAAAGGTCCCACGGTGCAGAAACCAGCCCAGCATACACAACCCAGCCTCAACACACACAACCCAGCCTCAACACACACAACCCAGCCTCAACACACACAACCCAGCCTCAACACACACAACCCAGCCTCAACACACACAAGCCAGCCTCAACACACACAAGCCAGCCTCAACACACACAACCCAGCCTCAACACACACAAGCCAGCCTCAACACACACAACCCAGCCTCAACACACACAAGCCAGGCCTCAACACACACAACCCAGCCTCAACACACACAACCCAGCCTCAACACACACAAGCCAGGCCTCAACACACACAAGCCAGCCTCAACACACACAAGCCAGGCCTCAACACACACAACCCAGCCTCAACACACACAACCCAGCCTCAACACACACAACCCAGCCTCAACACACACAACCCAGCCTCAACACACACAACCCAGCCTCAACACACACAACCCAGCCTCAACACACACAAGCCAGGCCTCAACACACACAACCCAGCCTCAACACACACAACCCAGCCTCAACACACACAAGCCAGGCCTCAACACACACAAGCCAGCCTCAACACACACAAGCCAGGCCCCTACTCACCGTAACTGCTACCTAAATGATTTTTCCTAATAAATGCACTGCATTCCCAACCTGTTTAGCCAATAAATATGCACTACATTAATATAAACCTAACCTGTTTCGCCAGGAAATGCACTGCATTAATATTAACCTCGCCAAGATATGCAATTAATTTGCATTGCCACAAGGTAAGTGAGAGCAAAAATCTGCAACCAAAATAATGTGGCGGAAGGATATAAAAATAGTACTTTAAGTTGTGTTTTTAAACGCAAAAACAGCACGGTGGTTAGATTTAATGGCCAACGCCTCCAATCCCCTCCCCCACCCGACCTCTCCAAGTCAATGCCGGCGATATATTACAGGGAGCTGGGGATTGGCTGGTTGTGCAAGGTTAGGGGTGAAACTCAGTCTCCTCGCTGAAGCTCCTTATCTACCTCCCTCCCCCTCCCAAAGAAGAAAAAAATAGAAGGAGGGGCTGTACCTGGGCGGTGTATTTGGGCATTGGGATGGTGGGGGGGGGGGGGGGGGGGTTTATGAAGAAAGCCTCAGCCTCAGTCCATGTCTTTATTTGCTTTGTGAAATGAGCCGCTGGTTGGCTTGTAGTTTGTTAGTTGAGTTGGAATTGGTTGGTTGGGTAGTTAGTTGGTTGAGTAGTTGATTAGTTGATTTGTTGGGTAGTTGGTTGGGTAGTTGAGTAGTTGGTTGGTTGGGTAGTTGAGTAGTTGGTTAGTTGGTTGGTTGATTTGTTGGGTAGTTGGTTGGGTAGTTGGTTAGTTGGTTGGTTGGTTGGGTAGTTGGTTGGGTGGTTGGGTAGTTTTTGGGTAGGCATTGGCCTAAATGTTCCTGCCCCCTGATGGTTTTGCGTCTGTCTGTCTGTTGGGGGTCCTGCCTCTGGTGGAGTAAGACTGAATCAGCCGTAGTTTTGGGTGACTCCCCCCAAGCCCCCCCCCCCCCCCCTCTCAGAGCGGTCTGGGGAACAATGGATCTCAAGCTCATGCAGACAATACCTGCGGGGTCATCGAGAGGTCAGGGCCCGGCGGTGATGGACATCCCTGTCATGGAGCTGAAAGAGCAGAATACCAGACATTCTGTCATTAGTGTGTGTGTGTGTGTGCGTGTGTGCATGTTTGTGTGTGTGTGTGTATGCGTGTATGTATGTGTGCATGTGTGTGTGTGTGTGTGTGTGTGTGTGTTTATGTATGTGTGCGTGCGTGCGTGCATCCGTGTGTGTGTGTGTGTGTGTGTGTGTGTGCATGTGCATTATGTGTGTGGGGCTGCCGGTGATATCATTGACGAATGGGAACACTTGACAGGTTTTTGCGGTGAGATTAGCGTGACTAACGCCAGTGGACCTGCACCACCTCTTTCAGCACTGACACACACACACACACACACACACACACACACACACTGACTGTAGTTCTGCACAGGGCGGGTGTTTTTACAGCTGACGCATGGCTCTGCAATCAAAGCCAAAACAGCCAAAAGGTTTGTGCAAAACTATAAAAAAAAAACATTGTTGGAAGCAGGTTTGGCCCCTAATATTTCTTTTTGTTTTCGTTGCTGAAAGAGATTTAAGTTACTCCTTGAGAATGTCTGTTCATGTTGCTGTTTTCTTCAGGCCAGCGCCTGTCACGTAAAAGAATGCGTCACCTGTTTGAAATATGAAACATGAGGTTTGTCAGTAGATATTCTAACAGCAGTGGTTTGTCAACATCAATGAGGAAGGACACCATTCTCAGGAGCATATACCGTAGTGCTCACTGCCAAATAACTTGGGACGTATTTGTTTCTTTACCGTTAAATTTTTGCTTCTTGGGAGAGGCTGTCATAGCGGTATGCAGGTTTTGGCCCCTCCCTACACCTGGCAAGGTGAAGTCAGCTGTTCCCCACAGGTGAGGGCTTTCGCTCAGAATCAGCTGTTGAAGAAGCCACCCCTGGGCCGCCACCTTCGCATGCTTCATCTAACCTGTCCGATACTGACTGATTTTGTACTTGTGAACCCACACCCTGAGCCGGCCGGAGGAGGATGGGCTCCCCCAAACCCACACCCTGAGCCGGCCAGAGGAGGATGGGCTCCCCCAAACCCACACCCTGAGCCGGCCAGAGGAGGATGGGCTCCCCCAAACCCACACCCTGAGCCGGCCAGAGGATGGGCTCCCCCAAACCCACACCCTGAGCTGGCCAGAGGAGGATAGGCTCCCCTAAACCCACGCCCTGAGCCGGCCAGAGGATGGGCTCCCCCAAACCCACACCCTGAGCCGGCCAGAGGAGGATACCCCCCCTTACTGAGTCTGGTTCCTCCAAGGTCTCTTCCTTCATGTCTCCAGGGAGTTTTCCCTTGCCACTGACACCCCTCGCTTGCTCTATGGCGGTTCAGACCAGGGGAAACTGTGAAGCGTATTGCGACAAATCCTTTTTAAAATGATAGTTGAGAAGCCAGGGTTGAGGCTCAAACCTGTGACCTTAGGGCCCGGCTCACTCAAGGCAAGCGGCTTTACTGACTGAACCGCTCGAGAGATTGCGGTGTTCAGAGCTCTGAGGTATAACCTTCCTCTCGTTGTGCGCTGCCACTGTACAACGAGAGAGAAAAACGACCTTCACGGACAAGAGTAACCCTTTCACAAGACCGGAAACGTCCTGCTTTATTTTCAGTTTCCCCTTATTTTGAGGATATAACACTGCCATCTTGAAGAAACATACTGAGAAGAAATCAGTGGCGGTATGGCTGCTGGCGATGAAGGAGCTTGAACCGAAACCTTGCTCAGCTCAAACTCTTGTCCTAACTTTAATTCTTACTATAGTATACCGTGATGTGCGTGTGTGAATAAATACTGCAGTCAGTGTAATAAATAAAGTATTATGTATTATGTATTAAATCTAAGCCCAACCCACATGAAAAAGCCTAAAAGATAATACAATAAGAAAGTGAAACTACAGTAACACAGAAGGATCCTTCTCTCTGGCTGAGTTGTGATGTCGTAGGAGTTGAGTGTGTTTGAGGCTGTTTGAGATTTTGGACCCCATCGGACGGTCACGTCTCAATGAATGCCACTGAGAGGAACAGGAAACAGGTGCTCTGCCTCACGATGGGTCTTTGGTTGAACTGCGACAGATTGAGCAGGCTGGAGCCCCTTGTTAGTCATGGGTTGCCCTGTGCTAACGTGCTAACATGCGTGTCATTCCCCCTGTGGACCAGCCCTTGTGGATATTTTCGAGACCAATAGGTCACCACCAAATACAAGAACCAAGCATTGCGTTTTTATGGTGATGTAATGTGTTTGATCCTTAGGAAGTGTAATAAACACTCAGAGTGTAAAATAAGGGAGTTTTGAGCCTTTTTTTATTTATTATTATTTTTTATTTTTTTTCAGTCATCAGTGTTTGAATGGCAGATGCAAATCCTGCTGACCTGGGGCTGTCGAGTGGTGTGCAAATGTTGAGCGGAATGGAACCCATAGACTGTACGGTGCAGTTTTTTTTAAAGTGGTATGAGTGTGTTGGAAAGTGCTGTCAGGACGTAGGTTAAGTAAAACTACTGTGACTAAAATTTCCCAGCTTTTTGTAATCTCCGCTTAATAGTATAATTAGGTGTAACAGAAGAAGGGACTTGTGTTTCTGGTCCTTAGTCTCAGGCCTGCTGTCCATTTTTTGGGGGTTTCCTTTAAAATTTTGTGAAGGGGGGCTGGGGGTGCTTAATTTTACATCGGGGGGTGTCTCGGTGACGTAGCCTGTAAGAGCACCATCCACGACGTCGGCGGTTTGAATCCGGCCGCGTGACCTTTGTCTCTCCCTCCCTCCCTCCCTCCCTCCCCATTCTTCCTGTCTATCTATACTGTGCTGTCCGATAAAGCTGGAAAGCCCTAAAAATATAACTTTAAAAAGTAAATAAATAAATTTTGCAGATCAGTGTTAGTAACACGTCGGTATTAATGTCCAGGTGTCAGTTTTCGGATAGGCCTTCCCTGCAGGAGCCGTTCACACTCGGACCGGGATGAAGAATTGCACACAGCCAAACTAACATTCTGGTTCTTGAGTTTGTCCTGATGCCACGGTTTAACACACACGCAGAGTATCCAACTCTGGTCTGTGCCCAGGAATATCAAACTTGTTAAGGCACAGCAGGACTTTACCTTATGTAAAGAAATGAACTAATTTATTTACGTATTTTTATATTTTTTTAACCCGTGTCTCTCGGGACTGTGTATCACTAGGCACTGAACAGGCTTGTAAATGTTAAATAATTAATGTCTTGTAAGTGTGACAGTGTACGTTATCCACCAGTGAACATTTTTGTGGTGAACAGTCGGTGAAAAATCTGTGAAATGGCGTCTAGGCGTTCAGGTGAATACCTGGCTAGATTTGGTTGAAAAGTAAAAGTATTCTAGCCGACTAGACACGCTATATCAGGGTTAAACGATGTCAGAACGTCTCTCAACCTAGATTTCCACCCCTCTAGGCATCTGGATTCCGCTTTTCTTGCTCACTGGGATGTGTGACTTCACGGTTTTTGCGTGTACTTGAGCGTGTGTTCAACGCGCGACAAACGTCCTGCAGAGGCAGTGAAGATGCGTTCAGTTCAGCTGAGTTCAGCTGTAGCTTGACAGAACGAGGGCCTGCTCCGCGCGCGCGGGCTGGCGGGCGGGAGCTCTGCGCCTTCCCGCTGTGCTGCGCGGGAGAGTTCACTGGGTTCGCTGGCGCACTCAGAGCCAGCTGTGTTTAGTACGTGCCGGGGCGAAGCGCCGGGCTCTCTTCCTGGTTTTCGTCCGCAGAGCTCCTTCTCGTGTCCCACACCG
The DNA here is from genome assembly GCA_029718625.1 of Synaphobranchus kaupii. Lineage (NCBI taxonomy): Eukaryota > Metazoa > Chordata > Actinopteri > Anguilliformes > Synaphobranchidae > Synaphobranchus > Synaphobranchus kaupii. The sequence continues at coordinate 2,960,208 of CM056381.1, read as the reverse complement.
TGCTGAAGAGGCCCTATTGTGGGGAGGGGGGGGGGGTGGCGCAATTTATATTGCAATTATTTTTTCCCCACAATGCACTTCACTGTCCACAGAGCGAGGCCAGAGGCACAAGAGAGAGGAGATAAAGACTACACTGTCACTACCCCTCCCCCAAAGCAGTGCGTTTCTATACGGAAAACTGTGGGCGTACCTCACGCCTCATTGTTCCACTAGTCGAGTCATGTGACCACAGCACACCGTAACTGGGAAAGGTCAGAAGTTCATATATACATGTACACACACACAGAGAGACAGGTAGACTTTTTTAGCGCCTGAAAATTAAAGCATATGAACAACTCCATGTTTTGTACTGGTTTCCGTTGCTTGGTTGTACCTTTGCCTTCAAGATTATATGGACATGGTTTAGTAAAGTACCTTTCGAGAGACGTTCACTGGAACAGCTGTTTATCAGTCTCGGCTGTTAGTCTGATATAGTGCTTTGTTTGTGCTTGGTGCAAGAAAATAATCTTTTTTTTAAAGAAACATTTTGGTGATATTGTTTATATAGTGCAGCTCTGTGCAGTCGGTTGACAACAAGCTAATTATTTTCTGATGTTGTTTATTGTGTTGATTTTGAAGCGTGGTTACGTGGAAAGCCGTTTAAGCATTTTGGAGTGTCGGTGTCATATGAAGTATTTTGAGAACATGGGATTATGTTTAAGATTGTGTAAACATAAGAGTCTGTAAACAATTGAGACAAAATTATATGATTGTTTTTTTGAGGATGTAAGTATGCTAACTGATTTGATTTTCAGATTTGTGTGTGTGTGTGCGTGTGTGTGTGTGTGTGTGTGTGTGTGTGTCTGTCTGTCTGTCTGTCCGTCTTTATGTGTGTAACAGGATTGTAAATGTTCTAGCAGGATGCCATTAGTTTATTTTTTAGGAGCAGTAGCCCATTTGAAATGTCACAGTCCCAACAAAGTCTTGGACTTGCGGTTGTAAATGTGCGTGTGCGCGTACATGCGTGTGCGTGGGTCGTGTGCGTGGGCGTGTGCGTGGAACACAGCAAATACAAGCACTAATACGTATGTTCTTTTTTTAATTTTTTGGGTGATGCCGGTGGGCGTACCCCTCCCGTTCTCCCTGTTTTTAACACAGCGTCTGGGCGTACCCCTCCCGTTCTCCCTGTTTTTAACACCACGCCCCCCCCTCCTTGTCTGGCTTCTGCAGTGACACGGTAAGGCCGTGCAACAGCTAGTGGGAGAAATCTTTTTTAATTTTTTTAATTTTTTGGGGACCATGACAACAGGGCCCTTGTTTCTTGTGCCCCTCTGGTTTATTTCTATAGTGGGTGAGGGGGGGGGGGGGGCTTCTGTAGGTGGTGCCCCCCCCACCCCTGGTCCCCAACATGGACCCGAGTCAGGTGTGACCTCTCCCTGGCCAAACAGGGCCCGCTTTCTTCGTCCCACCAACGCCAACGCCAGTCAGTGTTGTGTTAAGCCCGAAATGTCCACGCCAAAACCCCTCCCCCGCCCCGTTTCCCTGTCTGCGCCCCAGGTCGTTGCCAGGCCCCGCCCCTCTGAAGGGGGTTGGGGGTTGGGGGGGGGTTTTGGGTTTGCAATTTTCAAGACACAGTAAACGGGGGGAAAAACACCCTCTTTTTTTAATGGGGTCTGGAATATGTTCTTCTTCAGTTTAACATGCCTCCCCCCCCCCCACCAGGTGTAACCGTTGCCTAGTGACAGTAAACATCCGGGGGATGCTGTTGTCACGGTGCATAATTTCGGCTGGTTTTTTTTGTGCTCCTCTTAATCTGGAGGGGGGGTGGTAGTAACCCATTGTGATTACGGCTCATACACCCAGCACACAAGAAAGAGCGAGACTTTTAAAGACGGACCACAAAATGAATACATTTGAAAGTGCTTACGTACAATGAAAGGACGTTTAAATTGCACTTTAACAGCACAATAGCGACGGTTGCCACACTGGTAATTGGCAGTGTTGGGCTGGTTGCCAGTGTTGTCAGGAGAGACTCCCTTTATTATATCCAGGGAATTTGTGTTTATTGGCTTTTGGCTGTTATAAATGGCCTTCACTGCTCACTATTAAGTCAGAGGCGCGAAAGACAGTTTTTCTCCTGCCATTAAATCTTTATAATTTCACTAGTCATTTGAGAGGCAGTTATAACTGTTGAATTTATGTGAAATAGACACTTTGGCTATACATTGAACTGATTTATATACTGGGTGATTAACTGTGTATAGATATGCCCACCTGCCATGGATATATCATATGTAATATAATATAATGCGGAAACTTGAACAGCCATGGTGACTAATTTCAATTTTTTTCCTTGTGAAAATGCTGTGAAAAACAGCTTGACGTTAAAGTGGCGGGAGCAGCTAATTAGACCCGATCTGTAAATGAAATAAATTGTGGAAGAGGAGCAGCGGTTAGGACAGACAAGGGCCTTGTTTCACACCCTCAGAGGCGAGGGTCCACCCAGCGCGCAGGCCTGCCGTCGGCCCAAAAGGCGCTTTACAAATCGCCATGACAGCGGGCCACTACCTGACAGATGAGGCGATGGAGATGAAGATGAAGCTGTGCGGTGTGAAGAAGGACACGTGCAGAAAGATGTGTGGCGACTGGGGGGGGGGAAAAAAACGTTAATATTTTTATTAAAAATAATAAAAATAAGAATGTAAGGAGGGTGGACTGCCTGATCTCGATGCAAGGTGCTTGCTGGGAGTCGTAGTGCGGTGAAGCGTAGAGCTCTGTAGCTGGAGGTTTTATGGACTCCCGTAATGGGCGGCGCTACGGTTAGTTGTCAGTTAACTGACTCAACCAATAAAAAGGCTTGGCTGTCCACAGAAATTGGTTGGTTCAAACCAGTGAGTGATATCACGTGGTGTTTATGATCTCAAGAAACTTAACTGTGACATCACTAGTACAGGCCCCTCAGTAAACTTAATTTCCCAGCATGCTTTGCTGTGCCCAGCCTCTCCCACCATCCCAGCTGCCACATCTGAACTGCCTCCTGCTGGACTGTCGTCGACATGCTGCAGATTCTATTAACATGAACATTGGCTGATTGACCATGTTGGTCATTAAAGCCCACATCCTGAGCCGACCAGAGTAGGATAGTTTCCTCCAAACCCGCACCTTGAGCCCCCAAACCCGCACCCTGAGCCGACCAGGGTAGGATAGGTTCCTCCAAACCCGCACCTTGAGCCCCCAAACCCGCACCCTGAGCCGACCAGGGTAGGATAGGTTCCTCCAAACCCGCACCTTGAGCCCCCAAACCCGCACCCGACCAGAGGAGGATGGGTTCCCCCCAAGGTTTCTTCCTAGTTACACCAGGGAGTTTTTCCTTGCCACTGTCACCTTGTGCTTGCTCTTGTGGGGGTTTAGCCCAGGGGTTTTCTATGAAGCGTATGGTGACAATTGTTTGTGAAATGTGCTATATAAATACATATAATAAAAATACTGATAATCCTGTAATGTATTTTCTCCCTTTTTTTATACACATCAGTGAGAGGCGGAGAGTCTCTTTTATTTGACAGGAGGCTGTGAGTAGTTGAGCCGTGATGCGGGGGCTCGGGCCTCTTGGCCAGCGGGCCGGGAGATCCATCTCCATTTTCTCCTCCCTCCGCCAGCTATGATGAAAGGAGCAATGGTTTCCCGGGCGACGGCGGCAGCGTGAACGATGCGATTATCGATGAGAGGTGTCAAAAACGGGGTGCTGGTGGGATTTGGGGGGGGGCTTGGGGAGCTGTTACGGGGGGGTGGGAATCGATGACCGCAGGGGACATCCCGTTCAGGTCAGGAGAGAGACGGGCGGTAATATCGATCGCCTTTTTCAGACTCTCACACAGCCCTGTGCAGTCAAAATCATCATTAGGTTTTACATCATCCATAAAGAGCTAAAGGACAGTACCGCCCTTACAGATATAGGAACTGCTGTGCAATGTATAGTGCACTATATTCAAAATATGATAAATATGTTACAAAAAAGGATATATTTGACTTCTGAATGTGGCAATAATTTGTATACTTCATATATTTTGATGTTTTGCACTAACATTTCTGATTTTGATGTTTTATTTCAATATATAGGCAGTAAATTACGGTATATTTTTTTCATAAGCTATATGATATTCAGTATATGTTATCTGTTGAGGTTTTAAATTCGTTTTATACTGAAATCAGTTCTTATACTGCCCACAACAGGAGGGTTTGTGTCGCTCTTCAAGAGAGACATGGAGACAAGCTGGGGAGCTCATATCTCTACGGTATGCTTCCAGCAGACCTGTGGGTTTGGGGGGGTGACAGGGAGACATGTCACCCCCCCAATATTTTCATATGAATTCATTGCTAGATTCGCTAGTACGCTTGTGACCCTTGACGTTTGACTACACGAGACGAGGTTGTCCAGGAGTGTGTCTCCCCAAAAGTTGAAATTAAACCTACGCGTACAGAATGTCTTCCAGTATATCTTAAGACAAATAACATTGGAAGTCTGGGCTACAGAACAGGACCATGCATTTGCCTACGTATACTATTTGGATATGCACTGCAAAATGTTCAGTGCTAATTCAACTCTGAGTCCACGAGGGGTAAATACTTTGTCTAAGATTAATATGTACACTGTCAGAGTTGATTTAACTCTAAACATGGTGTGGTGCAGAGGCATGTTGTTTGTAGTCTTTGATGCAGAGCTACACGCCATTGGCTCCTGATAAAAGGATGGGGGCGGAGATTCGCTGGTCAGTGACAGTAATAAAGACTGCATTGTGTTTTCCTGGCTCTTATTCTTTCTCTTTTTTATTTTTTTATTTTGTCCTCTTGTGTCTGGAAAGCCATCCCAGCTGGTGTGGTTGAGGCCCCCAGAAACAGGGCACTTATAGCTGGATGAGATCCAGACCTTACTGTGGTTCTGACAGCGTACCGCCCACACCCCCCTAGCTCACACCACCTCCTCCCCTCCACTAACGTACACATCTTTTTTTTAAGGAGTCAATTTTCCATATATTTAAAAAAATTATAGCTCCCTCCACCACAATTTCTCTGGCATGCAAAATATACCCAAAAAAATGTGATTCCTCAGTCCTGACTTAATGCGTTCTCACGTGTGGTAAAGCCTCACGGTAAAGCCCGGCAGTATAGCCTGGCGGTATCGCCTGGCAGTACAGTGGACGACTTCCTTCCCCAGCAGTAGGAAAGCAGGGCTTGGTGTACAGTGCCCTGCCTGTGAGATAAACGAGCGCTCCTCCTAAAGCTGAAATGTTTGCGCTGCCCTAATTGTCTCGAGGGGGCCGGTGTTAATCACAGCGGCGAATGATGTAATCACAAGTTTAAAAAAAGAAAAATGTGCCACTAAAAGCGTTCTGAAACCCGAGAACCTCGGCCAGGATTAACGACGACAACGATCATTTCCTTCACTATAGAGAAGCGATTATGGTCAGAAAAAAAAAACACATTTTTGAAACTTCAGGGCGGTGGTCCCCCAACCCTGTTCCTGGAGATCTACCGTCTTGTACGTTTTCAGTCATTTCAACCCTAATTTAAGCACACCTGATTCTACTAAATAGCAGCTCAACGAGATCTCTAGCTGTTGAATGAGGTGCGCTTTGTTAGGGTTGGAGTGAAAACCTACAGGACAGTAGATCTCTAGCTGTTGAATGAGATGTGCTTTGTTAGGGTTGGAGTGAAAACCTACAGGACGGTAGATCTCTAGCTGTTGAATGAGGTGTGCTTTGTTAGGGTTGGAGTGAAAACCTACAGGACGGTAGATCTCTAGCTGTTGAATGAGATGTGCTTTGTTAGGGTTGGAGTGAAAACCTACAGGACGGTAGATCTCCAGGAACAGGGTTGGGGACAACTGCTTTAGGGAATTTTAGAAGTATTTCAAAGTCGTCTCAGCTCGTGTTGTTAAGGTGGATTTGAGCTGCAGTGGCAGTAAGTACAGGCCGTTTTGTTAAGGTGGATTTGAGCCGCAGTGGCAGTAAGAACAGGCCGTTTTGTTAAGGTGGATTTGAGCCGCAGTGGCAGTAAGAACAGGCTGTTTTGTTAAGGTGGATTTGAGCCGCAGTGGCAGTAAGAACAGGCTGTTTTGTTAAGGTGGATTTGAGCCGCAGTGGCAGTAAGAACAGGCTGTTTTGTTAAGGTGGATTTGAGCCGCAGTGGCAGTAAGAACAGGCTGTTTTGTTAAGGTGGATTTGAGCTGCAGTGGCAGTAAGAACAGGTTGTTTTGTTAAGGTGGATTTGAGCCGCAGTGGCAGTAAGAACAGGCCGTTTTGAGTGCAGGTGTCGCCTGCGTCTGTTGGGTCTTATCTCTCCTGATCCAGGGCGGATTGTTCCCGTGCTGGAGGCTCTGGGACTCGGCCTTGCTGACCGGCGGGAGGTCGTGAGAGAGTGTGAGAGAGTGTGAGAGAGTGTGAGAGAGCATTGTGCCTTTCTGTTACACGCCGTTCTGCACGGACACACTCAGCTTTTTTGTGACTGAATTTTTCCACATTTTATCTTGTTCTCTTGTTATTTATTTATTCCTGATTTATTTATTCGCATCGTTCTTATTTTATAGTTTTAACATGCTTTTTCGCATGTTGTTGTCCTGGGTGTATTTGCCTTTTAACTTGCATTTCATACTTTTGTAAAGCACATTGCATCATTTGTACTGTATGAAATGTGCTATATCAATAACGTTTTGATTGATTCATTAATTCTGAGTGAAAACATTGGGCCCCCTTTACATTGCATAGCCCTACGCGTCTGTTATTACACTGTAATTAGAGGTGTTGGTACAGCGTAACTGCTGTTTTTTTGTACGCAGTCTTACTTGTACTTACAGCTGTAACATCGGTAGTGGTGTTTGTGTAATGTACGCAGCTGCGGTCGCAGACGATTGGCCATTCCAAAAAGCTCAACCCCATGTTGGGCACCAGATTTATAATGTTTTTAAAAACAATACAGTATTTTGATTTGACGGCTGATAATTATGTGTTCTGTTGTCAGGCGTGATGAAAGATGGCTATTTGTGAACGTTTCAAAAATACCCCCGCGCCCCCCCCCCCCTCCACGAATAAAAACAGCACCGTTGATCAGGCGTACAGACCCCCTCTGCCTTCAGTTCAACACCTTTGAGTCTCGTTTCCTAATCTAGCCTACGCTAACCCGTTGCCATAGAAACGGGGCATAATTCTGCATCTGTGATTACTGTGCACGATTCCGACACAAGAATTCACCGTCCCGTCAACCAACATGGCCGCCGGCTATCGCCTTTCATTGAAACTGTCTCTCCCGACCTGGCGACCAATCAGAAGGGTCTGTGGGATTGTGGGATTGGGGGCCCCCTGCTCCTGGAGACAGGCATGCTGGGAGATTTATGTGTTGAGGGGTACAGGGTGGGGAGAGGGAGGGGTGGGGGGTGTTTGGTGGGAAACTGTGGAGAGCAGTGAAGGATTTACGGCGGGCGGCGTTAGTCACAGCTGGCCCGGCGTCCTGGCGCTGTCAGGTAGCCGGATCCCCACTGTCCGAGCGTGGCATGGAGGCTCCTAAACTGCCACAATGCCGATGGGCCTCGTCCCCTTCCGCTGAGCATCTCACTGTGAGAATACACTCTGTGAGAACGTTTATTTACCACTCTGGAGTTATGGAGGACAGGGGTTCTCAATCCTGGTCCTGGAGAGCCGCAGGGTCGGCTAGCTTCCGTTGTTACTCAGGATTATAATGCAGCAACCGATCAGCTAAAGCAGTTGATTACACTGTTAACTCACCTGGTCTCTTGGGTCTGGACCGGTTGCTGTTATTAAGGCGAAAACAGAAACCAGCAGACTACACGCCTCTTCAGGACCACTGACCGAGGGTCTGTTCTTCAGTGTGTAGTTCCTGCCAGGCTTTTCTGTGAAAGATAAATTATATTATTATATATTATATCTATTCCATACTATGTATTATTATTTCCTTCTTTGGTTGCATGGTATTTGTCAGGTCATTTTGGGCCAACAAAGTTCACCTTTGAAATGGGAGGCACCTCTTATAATAGGCTGAGGTGTGTGTGCATGTGTGTAACTTTTTACTGATCTAATACTTGTGTAAATCGCAAGGCTAGAGTGCGCAGACAGCTGAGGGGTTGGTTTTGTATTCTGGTCTATCCAGAACCTTCCCTACTTAACCGGCACACAAATCCCTCCTGTCTGCGTCTGCTGAAACAGGAAGTGTGTATAAATCAGCTTTTGGGCGTTTTGTGTTTTCACACAGTTGCTTTTTTTTTGGCACATGCTGGCACACTGTTGTGACAGTTTAAAATGAAGTTATAAATATTTTTGCAGTGGTGTGGGTGTCAGGTTATAAATACATCACTTTTTTAAAATTTTTATTTATGGCGGCAGGTGTGAGCTGTGTTTGTTCGAGGCTTGGCTTTGGAAAAAGATGGGAAGCTGTGGTTCTTAGAGACCATTCCGAAATGGATCAGGCACGCGTTGACGACCGGAATTATTCCTGCAATATTAGAGTTTTTTTTTTTAAGAGTGTTTTACAGACAGACTCCCAGAAACACGGGTTGAAATCGGCCCCCTTAAAAACTCCCATTTGGTGAAATGTTGGTTCACGAGGGAATGGCGGCCTGGCGACACGACGTGGCTCGCCGGAACATTCCGCAGGGTTTTCCTGTCGGTCGTTATGCGCGTCGTCAATCCGCCATAGAGGAGAACACCGCCCCCAATGCAAATGTAACGGGGGGGAGGGGTGACCCACGACCCCTTGCTGTCTGTTTCACAGAAAGCGTGATACGATGAGCCCACTGAGAGAAAGACTGGGGCGCACAGCTGAGGAGAGGGGGATACCGTGCTCTTGCCACTTCCCCAGGGGTGATAAAATTCTCTTGTGGACGTTCGGGTGCTAGCACGCCCCTCTGAACTCGTGAGCAACGCCCCCGTCTTGACGGGGCCAAGCAGCCGCAGGACCCTGACGCGAGAGGCATTCCTCCGGTCCGTTTTGGAAGTGTTGACTCTGAAGCCAAGGGGTGGGGTTGGGGTGTAAACACTATAACTCATACGGGGGCTTTCGGCCCATCTACCCCTCCCTCCGCCCGGTAGAATATAGAAACAGGAAATGGAGAAGCGTTTGCTGAATAGATCACCACCTGGAGAAGAGAAGAAATAAACCAGTATATCCCCCCGCCGCACTTTGGAATATCTGTTTTCAATTTGTTACAGATACGCTTTTCCTGTAGATCAGACATGCCCCCTCCCCAACCCCCGCCTGCCTTTACCTCAGTAACGTACAGCATACGTTTAGGAAACTGGGGTTGGTACGTCTCTGAGACGGAACGAGCGAAAATGGAGATTCGATATTTGAAATGCGTTTGTGTCGCGTATCCAAGAGAGGCCTCTTCTCAAATAACAGCTGGATATGACGAAGCTAGCGCCCTAACCCAGAGCTCTTTGCAAGGAAACCAGTAGCACAGATTCATTACACAAACCAGATGCCCTGCTCTGACCATCCTCTCCACAACTCCTTAACGGCAGGATCTTCCAGGTGCTATATCACAGGACAGAAACGTCCATGGCCTCAGTGTTGTCCTCGATCGCGGCCCTTTCACAGATATCCACGAGCGTTTCACCTTGACTCTTTGGAGAGCGGAGCTGAGTATCCGGGGGAGGTCAGCAGAGTGTGTGGCGGGACCTTTTGGGATGTTCCCGTGTTTGATGTCCTTCAGCTCTGCTGCGTCTCTATTTCAAACTGCCTCTATTTCAAACTGCCTCTATTTCAAACTGCCTCTATTTCAAACTGCCTCTCTTCCACTTTTTTCCTGCAGGGGTGTTTTTTTCCTGTCCATACCTGTCATCTGGATCATAAAACAAGGGACATATTTCAGAGTTACTATACCCAGTTCGGCTCCTTCAGTTCTCCTCCCCACCTCCGCTGCCCGCTGTTCTCGTCGCCATCGGCGCCCGGTTCCCCACCGTCATTGCCGCCACATCTGGACTGTCATCTAGCTGCTGCTAATTCTACATGAACATTGGCTGCTTTGACCATGCTGGTCATTAAGACGTAGACCCTGAGCCGACCAGTGGAGGATGGGTTCCCCCCTTGAGTCTGGTTCCTCCCAAGGTTTCTTCCTAGTAACACCAGGGAGTTTTTCCTTGCCACTGTTGCCTTTGGCTTGCTCTTGTGGGGGTTTAGGCTGGGTTGTTCTGTGAAGCGCATTGTGCATACTAGTTATGAAATGCGCTATATAAATAAATATTGATTTGATTCAGTAGTCCTCCCCTCCCCCCCACTTCCTCACAGTTTAAATTCTTCCTCTTATTCACCGGCCTTGCCTCTGTTTTTCAAAATATATAAATAAATAAAACGCCCCCATGTGAGGAAATGTTTAAGGAAATATGCAGTCCGTCCACCTGTACAGTGCAGTGTGCAAACTGTCATTATAAACGCCACTGAACTGGCGCACGGTCTCTGCTGACGTCTGAGAGAAGCTCACTGTTAACAGCCTCCTTTGGAAGTTGTCGGTTGAGGTAGTGCATAGTGAGAGAGCGGGCGGGCTTCCTGAAGCAAAAACGGGAAGAGCTAACATATGACATCACTGACTGTCTGAACCAATCATTCTGTCTTGCTGTGGAGAGCAACATCTGTTGATTAGTTCAAACAAGTGACTGGTTGACAAATAGTTGTAGCTCCACCCAGTATGGGGCTAACGAGACTAGTAGCATAGTAGTCGTGATAGTTGTTGTGGAAGTAGAAGGGGAAATTGTTGCACCACAGCATTGCATTTAATTATAAAAATGTACAGATTGTACGCAAGTAACATGGGATTTGGTAAATACACGAGTACAGGGAAATGCACCATGTACTCTAAACGGGCTAGTATTTCTGTTTAGCCCGTTGAGAGTAGGTTTTCTGGAATGTTTTTTCAAAATTCCAAGTCAGTGTTCTAGAACGTCTTGTAGTCGGTGTTGTGGCTACTCTTGATTTACATTTCCTAATACAGTTCCTAATATGTGTGGCCATGCCAATAAAGCACATTTGAATTTGAATTTGAATTTGACAGAGTGCCTAGTGTCTGCCTGTTGGAGTGTTGGCTTGGAGCTCAGATAGCGGTGGAGGCGATTGGGTTGAAAGTGGAGATTGGGTAGTGAGTAGTCATCCATGGTCAGTGCTTTCAGAAGATGCTAAAAGATAAGGATTTTTTTAACGTGTCCTTGTTGCTTCGTCCTTCCCTTGATGAGCTGGTGTCGAGCACACGCTGTGGGGGCTGGTGGGGTTGGTGTTTGGCGCTTTTGAAGTGAGTTTTGGGTGGTCTGGGTTCAGTAGCATTGAGGGACTGAGCAAACGGATATTCAGCTCTATTAGATCCATTTGTAGGCTGGTTAAGGAGGTGAAGGGGTCAACTCTCTCTCCCTCTCTCGCTCTCTCTCTCTCTCTCTCTGTCCCTCTCTCCCTCTCTCCCTAATATTACCTCTTTTACACCTCCACCTTTCCTCCACTTGATAAACGCGTTGTTGTTGTTTTCACATTCTCCTACTGGGGGGCAAGTTTTCACTCTTGCATTTAACTAGTGAATTTTTCCCAGCATCCTTTGCAGCTGTATCCTGAAGGCACAGAGACATATTGTTTTCAGTGCTATGAATTAAATCCCACGGCTGTCACTGAGGTCAAAGGTCATTCACAACCCCCCTACCTTCCCTTTTTTAGCTGCTTCTTCGGGCTGAAGCACAGAGAGTTCATCCAGCAGAAAACCTTCAGTCCCACATTTACATTTTCATATTTATATTGTATGATATTTCTTTTCATGTCATTATTCAAGGCAACTCAAAGCATTGCTAGTATTTTCATAAACTGTCAATTAATCCAGCTGAACAAACATTGAAAGAGATTGAGTAGTATTGCTCAAGGCCACAACACCTGGATTTGAACCTGTCCTTTTTAAAAAAAAAATAGTAATAATTTTAACCCTTTGAAGAGTATAGGTTTTTGGAATGTTTTTTATTTATTTATTTTTTAATTCAAAAGTCAGTGTTCTAGAAATGTTCAGTTGAGAACATTCTAATCACATATTTGTGATCTTGCACCTGAAAGGGATAGTTCGGAATTTTGGACATAATGTCTCAATTACGACTTACCCATGATGTAGTTGATTGATGGAAACCATTTTCAGCTAATTCCATGCTGTCCCTTCTTTTGGAGAATGGACAGTCCGCCCTCCACCTATTTTAGGAATTTTGATAACATAGGTCAATTACGCATATGTGCACTGAGGAAGTGGGCGGGGTCAGAATGATGTCATCGTGAGAAAGGCACAAGGCCCAAAATAGAACTGAACAAATGGGAGGAGTCTGGAATAGGCTTCCTCCAATGGCTGTTGCATTGTCAGTAGTGTCAGTCCCAAACACTTTGATCTTATTGTCCTTGTGGTAAATTTAGTCATTCTGTTGCCCCCAAGACCCATGTGACTTCCTGCTGTCTTGGGGTAGCCTGAATATGAGCCACAACTTCCCCCTGTGGGGTGTGAATATGTCACTTCCTGTTTGGGAGAGCTATAAAATAAAGAAAACATTATTGAGCCTTGGACTTTAATTGATAGTGATTCTAAAATTAAGATTGATTTGTGTGAGAAGTGTGTAGAGGAAACCAGGGGAAAAGCAGCCATTAGTTTAAATGTTTTGTTTTTCAAAGATTTCTTTTCCCTCTCAGGGGGAAAAAGAGCTCAGCTATTGTTTTCTCAAAATTAACTTTGGAAAATTGCCCTGATGCTGTTTGGAGGCAGCCCAAGTGGAACGTGTTATGAATTGCCGCAGAGAGCTTTTGAAAGTCATCGGGTTCACTGCTTGAACTCGGAGAGCCCATTGTGTCTCCGTCTCTCCACTTCCTGTTTTCAGGAATCCAATTACAGCCTTGTGTTCCGCGAGGATCTCTCCAGGAGTGTAAACACGTGGAAACAAATTAGCCTCTGTTAGCAGCGCATGTAAAATACCACCCGGCCTTTCCTAAAGGTAAGGCTGGCAGGAGCGTACCCTGTTTCATAGACATGAACCCCATGTT